>JAXCGZ010004073.1:37500-42500 GCA_037179515.1 Halocaridina rubra
ATATATATATATATATATATATATATATATACATATAAATTATTACAAAGCTCTCAGTTTTAGTGTACATTGTATGACGACAAGTTATTTATTTATTTATTTTAATTAATTTATTTATTTATTTGTAGAACAAAAATGAGATAGCATGATTAAATGTTGGTATATGCCGTTTGTGGTTTGGGTTTATTACGGAGGTTAAAGTTTATTACTTAAAGGATCATTTTTTGTATACATTATTTTTAATGTTTGAATGTCCTTTTATTATTTAATATATTTATTGATATTTATATTATTCTAGTTGCTTACTACTTTGCTTACTTATTTATTTATTTTTATCAAATTATTTATATATTATGCTTTTATTATATATATATATATATATATATATATATATATATATATATATATATATATATATAAGTCTTGTACATGTACTGAATAAGAGTGTGCAAAATCTCTGACTGGCACACACTAAAATTTGTATTTAAAGAGTATGAATAAAAACATTCAGTATTTTCATAAACGTTGTCCACATTTTTTTAACTTACTAACATAAATTTGCCGCTAATAGATCCAGAGTAAAGAATGTTATGCCTAATATCAACTTTCCATAAATTAGATAAATAGATAAAATGCTAAACATACGCTTTCATTCTTAATTTTAATAGCATATATGTGGCATTAAGCATAGCAAAATGTTAAGTATTAATAATTTTCAGCACCCACGGATATGACCTTGCAAAATGCTCTGAGTAAGTGAACTCTCAGAATATCATATGTCCAATACAAGGAGAACTTCGCTATGGTTCTATTAATGATGAAATTAAAGCTACTCTATTAAGTATAATAATACAGTAGAAGATCTTCTACTACTACTACTACTACTACTACTACTACTACTACTACTACTAGTGCTGCTACTGCTTTTTTGCCTAATATTTGTATAACCATTAAGAAAAACTTATCCCCCATACGAGAAGTTCGTTAGCATGAGTATTAGTTTTTAAAGCCCTTTTGTAGCAAGAAAAGCAAGCTTAATCCAACGCTTACTCTTGAGCATTTTTTTTTATTATATAGTAAAATATTTATATTGCTGCATTTACTTTCTTCTTCTTCTTCTTCTTCTTCTTCTTCTTCTTCTTCTTCTTCTTCTTCTTCTTCTTCTTCTTCTTCTTCTTCTTCTTCTTCTCTTCTTCTTCTTCTTCTTCTTCTTCTTCTTCTTCTTCTTCTTCTTGAAATGAGTTGAAGGGAATAATTGCGCTGTGATTAGGTAACGGAACTTGAAAACTCGAGAATACAGTAATTAATTACAACATTCATTTATAGGAAGTTTTAGAGTAATTCACTAGTTTCCATTACTCGTTTTACACGTTTTGGGAAATTATGGCAACACAGGTTTATTCATTGATAACGTAACTGATTTAATTTACTACGAAATAAGTATTTAATATATATTTATTGATAATTATTTATTCATTTATTTATTTACTTTTAATTTATCAATTTATTTATTTATTTAGTTTGCAAGAGTGAAAACATATTTTGTCCATATGGAAGCTCGAATCTTGTGAAGCTAATGTTCGCCATTGACCTATACCTGCAGAGTTCCGGTTTTACGTCACGAACTCCCTTTTCTACCAAGGGCTAGAACAGGGAGTCCTTCGCCTTCAGGCGAAGGACTTGTTTTGGCAGATGTAATCATTACCCTGAGTGCATGCCCTTGCTAACCTCAGACCGTGACGGGGCGCGAACTCTCGACCTGACACCTCAAAGTCGAGGACGCTACCGCTTGATCCACGGTGACTACCGACCTATACCTGCCGAGTATATATATATATATATATATATATATATATATATATATATATATATATATATATATATATATATATATATATATATATATATATATATATACATACATATATATATATATATATATATATATATATATATATATATATATATATATATATATATATATATATATATATATATATATACATATATATATGTATGTATATATCTATATATATATATATATATATATATATATATATATATATATATATATATATATATATATATATATATATATATATATGTATATATACATATATATATATATATATATATATATATATATATATATATATATATATATATATATATATATATATACACAGGGTATATGGCAAGGAAGTCCGTCAGTTAAACAACACATAGAAAATAACGCTATATTTTGGATCCTAACTTGAGGAGTCCCGTTAGGACGTAAATTATAGCGTTATTTTCTGTGTCGTTTCACTGATGGGCTTTCTTACCATTTAGTGCCGTATGATAACAGTTTGTACTTATATATATATATATATATATATATATATATATATATATATATATATATATATATATATATATATATATATATATATATATATATATATATATATGTATGTGTGTGTGTGTGTGTGTGTGTGTGTGTGTGTGTGTGTGTGTGTGTGTGTGAATGTGATTACCTAATTGTGATTACCTAATTGTGTTTACGGGAAAGAGCCCAAAGCTCGTATCTTCCCGTCTCCTGATCGCTTCCATTTTAGACTTAGTGATACTTATCATATCTGTCCTTAAAACTATGGATTGAGTTAACATTAACTACCTCCTCGCTTAGCGAATTCCAATTATCAACTACTCTTACACTGAAAAAGTATTTCCTTACATCCTGCGAAGAAGTTTTCTTACGAAGCTTCAAACTATCACCTCTAGTTCTAGAGCCAGCCATATCAAAATATCGCTCCCTATCCACTCTATCATAACCATGAAGGAATTTAAAGACTGTCACCATATCCCTCCTCACTCTTCTAGCTTCCAGTGATGGTAAGTCTAATTCCCTCAGCCTCTCATCATAACTGAGATTGCGTATTTCTGGCACCAGTTTCGTGGCATGTCTTTGAACTTTTTCAAGCTTAGCTATGTGCTTTTTCAAGTGCGGATTCCAAAAGGGGGCTGCATATTCGAGTTTTGGCCTCACATAGGTTACATAAATATTTCTGAACATTTCCTTGTCCATGTGCCTGAAGGCTACCCTTACATTTGATAAGAATGCATATGCTGCCCTTACTATGCCATTTATATGTATTTCTGGAGACAAATCTGCCAGTATGTTTACTCCTAGATCTCTCTCATTTTCTGTCTCTTGAAGTTGTACTCCAGCCACCGAGTAGTCAAGCTTGGGCCTTCTTGCACTTGTACCCATTCTCATTACCTTACATTTTGAAGTATTGAATTTCATTAGCCACTTTTCTGACCACTCATGCAGATTATTTAGATCCTCCTGAAGTTCTCTACCAATGTTCTCGTTTTTTACTTTCTTCACAATCTTTGCATCATCTGCAAACATATTCATGAATGAATTTACAGACTCTGGTAGGTCATTTACATATACAAGGAACAAAAGTGGCCCTAAAACTGAACCCTGTGGAACTCCACTACTAACTCTTCTCCATTCAGACACTGAGTGTCTTACTCTAACCCTCTGTTCCCTTCCTTCTAAGTAAGTTTTTATCTATTCCAAAACATTTCCACCTATTCTAGCCATTGATTGCAGCTTCCTAATAAGTCTCCCATGTGGAACAGTGTCAAACGCTTTCTGGAAGTCTAGGAATATGCAATCTGCCCAGCCCTCTCTTTCCTGTAAGATTTGGCTTACCTCATCATAAAATTCTAATAAGTTTGTTACTGTTGATCTACCTTCTCTGAAGCCATGTTGCCTCACTGACAAAAAGTTGAAGAATTCCAAGTGAAGAGAGATATGTTTCCTTAGTAGTTTCTCCATAACTTTGCAAACTATGCTGGTCAAGGAAACTGATCTATAGTTCAGAGCCGTATCCCTCCTTCCCTTTTTGAAGATAGGTATCACATTTGCTTGTTTCCAGCATCTTGGAATCTCCCCCGACTCCAGTGACTCCTTAAATATGATACTTAGTGCCACTGATATTGTGTTTGCGCATTTTTTAAGCACATGAGGGGATATGTCATCGGGACCTGTAGCTTTATGAACATCTAAATCCATCAGCGCTTTGCATACCTCTGTGGCTGTAAGGTTGATGTTCTCTAATACCGGCCCTTGAGCTTCTATCACTGCAATCTGAGGGGGTGGGGTATTTTCTACTGTAAATACTGACTGAAACTCCTTGTTCAATTCTTTGCAGATCTCTTCATCCGTCTCAGTGATGCTTCCATCCGCTCTCTTTAGCCTTAAAACCTGTTCTTTTAACTTCAGTTTTCCTCTGATAAAGCTGTGGAAAAGCTTGGGATTTTCTTTAGCCTTCCTGGTGATGTCCCTCTCATAGTCTCTCTCTGCCTCTCTCCTTTTACTTAGGTAGTTATTTCTTGATCTTTTGTAGGTTTGCCAGGCATTTATGTTTTTTCTCCTCCTATACCTTTTCCAGCATTTGTCTCTCCACTCCTTAGCTCTTTTACACCCATTATCGAACCATTTCTCTCTGGCATGAATTACACCTACTTTGGTGACAGGTATGCAGCAATCTACTATCTTCCCATATTTCTCACAAAAGATGTCATACATGTGTGTGTGATTACCTAATTGTGATTACCTAATTGTGTTTACGGGAAAGAGCCCAAAGCTCGTATCTTCCCGTCTCCTGATCGCTTCCATTTTAGACTTAGTGATACTTATCATACCTGTCCTTAAAACTATGGATTGAGATAGCATTAACTACCTCCTCGCTTAGCCAATTCCAATTATCAACTACTCTTACACTGAAAAAGTATTTCCTTACATCCTGCAACGAAGTATTCTTACGAAGCTTCAAACTATGACCTCTAGTTCTAGAGCCAGCCATATCAAAATATCGATCCCTATCCACTCTATCATAACCATGAAGGAATTTAAAGACTGTCACCATATCCCTCCTCACTCTTCTAGCTTCCAGTGATGGTAAGTCTAATTCCCTCAGCCTCTCATCATAACTGAGATTGCG
>JAXCGZ010004073.1:47500-57500 GCA_037179515.1 Halocaridina rubra
GTATGTCAATCTGCACTTCTCTTAAAACGTTAGTCGCACACTCCAGCCTTAATGCTTTGTGTTAATCGATATTACTTAGCTGCCATGGAAATAAAGTAAATCATGCCAACACTATGATTTCCAATCCAATGTTGAAGGTTTTCTATACTTTTAAGACTGTTGTCGCAGAGTAAGTATCCTAAAAGCGAATATGAATTTACATGTTATGAATACTCTGTCAGTACTTTCCGAGGGGGCGATTACTCTCCCCGCTATTCAGTGTCCCCACACACTATTTCACCACCCCTTTTCATGATGAGGCGTTGCGTGCGTTGGTTGACGTGTGGGACATAAAATGAATTGTGCAATGTGTGACGATTATTCAGTCCGCCTAAGCCATCATCTTTCTATGTAGGAGATGACAGATGTTCGATTTGGCCGAGTTGCTGCAATTTCCATATTTTATAGTTCCCTGTCCAAAGTAGCGAGAGCTGGTGTCCAGAAGAGTATCCGATATAGAAAAGAACAGAGGTCGACCTGTGATCTTGAAGCTTGTTGGGAGGCAGTTATTTGATCATTACCTCCACAATACTTCACATGCTCAGAAAATCGTTGACTCATGGGATGTTTTCATTAATAAATAGAATATCAAAGTATTCGAAAACCCGTGTAAGAACAAGGGGAATATACAAGTTTTGGGTTGTCTGTACAAAATCTCGTTACTAAAACAAACGCTTTCTCTTAGACAAATATTCTCTTAATGTAGAATGCATTGCATTATTTCTTAATAATGAAGATATTTCACCACGTAAGACGATTATGCGAAGTGTAGGAATGTATGCACATTTGACCTGCCGTGTATATACGTGCATACGAGATACGGTAATGCATAATTCCGTGCATGCTCACCTCTTCGCATGCATTTTGTCGCATGTATGTGGGAAGAGACTAGAAATTATACTTGCTTGATTGACTTTTACACACACACATTGGAGTCGGGGGAGATTCCAAGATGCTGGAAACAAGCAAATGTGATACCTATCTTCAAAAAGGGAAGGAGGGATACGGCTCTGAACTATAGACCAGTTTCCTTGACCAGCATAGTTTGCAAACTTATGGAGAAACTACTAAGGAAACATATCTCTCTTCACTTGGAATCCTTCAACTTTTTGTCAGTGAGGCAACATGGCTTCAGAGAAGGAAGATCAACAGTAACAAACTTATTAGAATTTTATGATGAGGTAAGCCAAATCTTACAGGAAAGAGAGGGTTGGGCAGATTGCATATTCCTAGACTTCCAGAAAGCGTTTGACACTGTTCCACATGGGAGACTTATTAGGAAGCTGCAATCAATGGCTAGAATAGGTGGAAATGTCTTGGAATGGATAAAAACTTACTTAGAAGGAAGGGAACAGAGGGTTAGAGTAAGACACTCAGAGTCTGAGTGGAGAAGAGTTAGTAGTGGAGTTCCACAGGGTTCAGTTTTAGGGCCACTTTTGTTCCTTGTATATGTAAATGACCTACCAGAGTCTGTAAATTCATTCATGAATATGTTTGCAGATGATGCAAAGATTGTGAAGAAAGTAAAAAACGAGAACAATGGTAGAGAACTTCAGGAGGATCTAAATAATCTGCATGAGTGGTCAGAAAAGTGGCTAATGAAATTCAATACCTCAAAATGTAAGGTAATGAGAATGGGTACAAGTGCAAGAAGGCCCAAGCTTGACTACTCGGTGGCTGGAGTACAGCTTCAGGAGACAGAAAATGAGAGAGATCTAGGAGTAAACATATTGGCAGATTTGTCTCCAGAAATACATATAAATGGCGTAGTAAGGGCAGCATATGCATTCTTATCAAATGTAAGGGTAGCCTTCAGGCACATGGACAAGGAAATGTTCAGAAATATTTATGTAACCTATGTGAGGCCAAAACTCGAATATGCAGCCCCCTTTTGGAATCCGCACTTGAAAAAGCACATAGCTAAGCTTGAAAAAGTTCAAAGACATGCCACGAAACTGGTGCCAGAAATACGCAATCTCGGTTATGATGAGAGGCTGAGGGAATTAGACTTGCCATCACTCGAAGCTAGAAGAGTAAGGGGGGATATGGTGACAGTCTTTAAATTCCTTCATGGTTATGATAGAGTGGATAGGGATCGATATTTCGATATGGCTGGCTCTAGAACTAGAGGTCATAGTTTGAAGCTTCGGAAGAAAACTTGTTTGCAGGATGTAAGGAAATACTTTTTCAGTGTAAGAGTAGTTGATAATTGGAATTCGCTAAGCGAGGAGGTAGTTAATGCTACCTCAATCCATAGTTTTAAGGACAGGTATGATAAGTATCACTAAGTCTAAAAATGGAACCGATCAGGAGACGGGAAGATACGAGCTTTGGGCTCTTTCCCGTAAACACAATTAGGTAATCAATTAGGTAATCACACACCGCGCGTTCAGTGACACACGGAATTGCTCCTCTTAAATTTTTAACTGTTTCGAGTGACTAAGTGCTTAGTGGAAAACTTTACCATAATTTCCATAAATCTGAAATCCTGCAGAGTATTGTGAGTACAAAAACTAATATTTGTTGTAAGACGAGACTGTTCATATTAAAGGAAAAAAAATTGAGAACTTTTTCGTGAGGAAGAGAGAGAAGCTGCCGTCCAGTTCTGCCTCGAGGGAAATCTAGAAGAGTTGCCAGAGGTGGAGCCATCACACCACATTACCTAATTTTTTGTGTAAACTGGGGAAAGCTCTTAAGCCGTTTTACCTGATCCTGTGGTTCTATATATTGTTAAAATCAGTATCCTTCCCATTTATATTAACTAGTTAGTTAGTTTGATACACGAAAAAATTGAATAATAAAAGAAAAAAAAATACCAAATACCCACCTGTCAACAGTACTGAGTTAAGTTGCCAAGTAGTACAGCTGTCTTATTTTCTTCATTTTTTTTTTTGCTTTTCTTTTAGCTTTCTCTTTTACTATTTTGTTATTTTGTATATATATTGAGTTAAATGTAAAGTCTAAATCCCGTGATAACATATCTTGGTTAGCAAGTCAGTTTATCAGTTAGGAAGAATATATAACAGAAACAGGTGGGTGCCACCTCGAACACAAATTCGAATTTTCCTTCAGGTTTGACTTTTGTTTTTCTTTTTCTTTTTATACTTAAATTACCATGGTCAAGTTTTTAAGTTAAGATGTGTGTTACCAGAAAGGAGACAAACTGAGTCACTAAATAGCACTTATATGGAGATATAAAAATTCTGTGTGAAGGTAAATTAGAAGTTTTTCTCTTTTCTTTTTTTTTTCCTCTTTCTCGTCTTCTTTCTATATTCTGTGAGAGGGAGAACATAAAAATGAAACCATCTCTGTCCCAAACCTCTCCCACCCATGGGTCGGGAGAAGGGGTAGTCATCAGAGGACTTAAACAGAGAATCAAGAAGTTAGAGGAAATGGTTATAAGCCTTGATGATAAAATTCGGAATATGGATGGAGAAATGAAAGAGAATGAAACACTCAGAGAACAAATAAGATCTTTGGAGGAAGCAAATAAAGCACAAGGGCAGGAGAGAAAGGAACTAGAAAAAAGAATAAAGAAGCTGGAAGGGGAAAAGAGTCAACTAGAATCTAGAATTTCTAAACAAGAAGATAAAAACAAACAGCTGAATGACAACCTAAAGGAATTAGATGTTAGTTCACTGCTCTCTTCTGAGAGAGACGAGATTGCTGCTTGGCATGTTCAGATTAAGGAAAACATTGAACAGTTCAGAAAAGAGTTCCAGGAGCTGAATATGGAAAATGATGCCATGAAAACGTCCTTTGCTGATGCACTAAAGGGGAATGTGGCAGTAAAAGAGGCTGTAAAGGTGGTGGCACTGGAAAACATACAAACAGTTGACTATAAAGAGACAGTAATCGAAAAAATGAAAGACGTTGTGATGGAAAGGGTAAACCCACCCATCAGACAGGCACTTGATAAGGAGAAGACAGTGGTAATCTCAGGCATAAGTGAATCCCAGGAGCCAACATGGCAGGGGAGACTTGAAGAAAATAAAGCTAACGTTGTAGACCTGATAAGAAAGCTTGGAGTAGTATGTGGTCCTGAGGATATTGTAAACATACAGCAACTAGGTAAATATTCGAGGGAAGGAAAGCCGAGACCAACAAAAGTAACCTTTGAGAGAGGGGAGACATGTAGGGAAATATTGTTGAGAAAAAAAAGTCTAAAAGACCTTCAAGAATGCAAAGAAGTGTTCATTAGACGATACAGAACACAGGAAGAGATGGGAAAGATCAAAAACTTGTTGCAAGGGGCAAGAAGGTTAAATGATGAAAGAAATGAAGAAGAGAAGAAAAAATTTCGTTACAGAATACTTCCAGACAAAGGGGAGATAAAGAAGATAATGACAGAAGATCAGGGGATGGGGCCTCATTAAGATTGTTATACACAAATGCTGATGGATTAGCTGGTAAGGCAGTAGAATTAAAAGATAGGATACACAACAGTAAGGCAGATATAGTAGCAATTACAGAGACTAAGTTGAGTGAGGACATAAACAGTGTCACAGTTTTTCCTAAGGGCTTCAGAATACTAAGGGTCGAAAGATCTGAGAGGACTGGTGGAGGGATAGCACTGCTCATAAGTGAGAGGATTCAAGTTGAAGAAATAAACTTGGCTATAGAAAGTGAGTTCAAGGAATTTCTTGTTGCTCGCATAAATACTGGGTCAGAGAGCATTATAATAACTGTTGTATACAACCCACCAAGGAACCAAAATAGGCTTGAAATTTATGAGGAAAGTCATATAGGTACGATTGAAGTCATAAACTCAGTTGTTAACATGGCGCGGGAGAAAAAATGTAGGATTTTGATTATGGGAGACTTTAATCATAAAGAGATAGATTGGATAAATCTTGACCCACACAGTGGTGAGGACTCATTTGGGGCAAGATTCCTAGATTGCGTACAAGGGAATTTCCTACACCAACATGTAATGGAACCAACAAGAGCCAGGGGTGGGGATGAGCCATCACTACTTGATCTAGTGTTCACAGATAATGTGTTGGATATTGAAAATATTGAGTATGAACCACCAATTGGAAAGAGTGACCACTGTGTGTTGTTGATGGAGTATATCATTGAAGACATTCTTCCTGAGAGTAGAGGCACTGAGGACATGAGGAGGAACTATCCGAAAGGAGATTACATCAAAATGAATGAGCTTTTTGCAGTTATTGACTGGAGAACCTTATTTTACAACAAATCTGTACAAGAAATGTATGACATCTTTTGTGAGAAATATGGGAAGATAGTAGATTGCTGCATACCTGTCACCAAAGTAGGTGTAATTCATGCTAGAGAGAAATGGTTCGATAATGGGTGTAAAAGAGCTAAGGAGTGGAGAGACAAATGCTGGAAAAGGTATAGGAGGAGAAAAAAACATAAATGCCTGGCAAACCTACAAAAGAGCAAGAAATGACTACCTAAGTAAAAGGAGAGAGGCAGAGAGAGATTATGAGAGGGACATCACCAGGAAGGCTAAAGAAAATCCCAAGCTTTTCCACAGCTTTATCAGAGGAAAACTGAAGGTAAAAGAACAGGTTTTAAGGCTAAAGAGAGCGGATGGAAGCATCACTGAGACGGACGAAGAGATCTGCAAAGAATTGAACAAGGAGTTTCAGTCAGTATTTACAGTAGAAAATACCCCACCCCCTCAGATTGCAGTGATAGAAGCTCAAGGGCCGGTATTAGAGAACATCAACCTTACAGCCACAGAGGTATGCAAAGCGCTGATGGATTTAGATGTTCATAAAGCTACAGGTCCTGATGACATATCCCCTCATGTGCTTAAAAAATGCGCAAACACAATATCAGTGGCACTAAGTATCATATTTAAGGAGTCACTGGAGTCGGGGGAGATTCCAAGATGCTGGAAACAAGCAAATGTGATACCTATCTTCAAAAAGGGAAGGAGGGATACGGCTCTGAACTATAGACCAGTTTCCTTGACCAGCATAGTTTGCAAAGTTATGGAGAAACTACTAAGGAAACATATCTCTCTTCACTTGGAATCTTTCAACTTTTTGTCAGTGAGGCAACATGGCTTCAGAGAAGGAAGATCAACAGTAACAAACTTATTAGAATTTTATGATGAGGTAAGCCAAATCTTACAGGAAAGAGAGGGCTGTGCAGATTGCATATTCCTAGACTTCCAGAAAGCGTTTGACACTGTTCCACATGGGAGACTTATTAGGAAGCTGCAATCAATGGCTAGAATAGGTGGAAATGTCTTGGAATGGATAAAAACTTACTTAGAAGGAAGGGAACAGAGGGTTAGAGTAAGACACTCAGTGTCTGAATGGAGAAGAGTTAGTAGTGGAGTTCCACAGGGTTCAGTTTTAGGGCCACTTTTGTTCCTTGTATATGTAAATGACCTACCAGAGTCTGTAAATTCATTCATGAATATGTTTGCAGATGATGCAAAGATTGTGAAGAAAGTAAAAAACGAGAACAATGGTAGAGAACTTCAGGAGGATCTAAATAATCTGCATGAGTGGTCAGAAAAGTGGCTAATGAAATTCAATACCTCAAAATGTAAGGTAATGAGAATGGGTACAAGTGCAACAAGGCCCAAGCTTGACTACTCGGTGGCTGGAGTACAACTTCAAGAGACAGAAAATGAGAGAGATCTAGGAGTAAACATACTGGCAGATTTGTCTCCAGAAATACATATAAATGGCGCAGTAAGGGCAGCATATGCATTCTTATCAAATGTAAGGGTAGCCTTCAGGCACATGGACAAGGAAATGTTCAGAAATATTTATGTAACCTATGTGAGGCCAAAACTCGAATATGCAGCCCCCTTTTGGAATCCGCACTTGAAAAAGCACATAGCTAAGCTTGAAAAAGTTCAAAGACATGCCACGAAACTGGTGCCAGAAATACGCAATCTCGGTTATGATGAGAGGCTGAGGGAATTAGACTTGCCATCACTCGAAGCTAGAAGAGTAAGGGGGGATATGGTGACAGTCTTTAAATTCCTTCATGGTTATGATAGAGTGGATAGGGATCGATATTTCGATATGGCTGGCTCTAGAACTAGAGGTCATACTTTGAAGCTTCGTAAGAAAACTTCTTTGCAGGATGTAAGGAAATACTTTTTCAGTGTAAGAGTAGTTGATAATTGGAATTCGCTAAGCGAGGAGGTAGTTAATGCTATCTCAATCCATAGTTTTAAGGACAGGTATGATAAGTATCACTAAGTCTAAAAATGGAACCGATGAGGAGACGGGAAGATACGAGCTTTGGGCTCTTTCCCGTAAACACAATTAGGTAATCAATTAGGTAATCACACACACACACACAAGAAGATAAAAACAAACAGCTGAATGACAACCTAAAGGAATTAGATGTTAGTTCACTGCTCTCTTCTGAGAGAGACGAGATTGCTGCTTGGAATGTCCAGATTAAGGAAAACATTGAACAGTTCAGAAAAGAGTTCCAGGAGCTGAATATGGAAAATGATGCCATGAAAACTTCCTTTGCTGATGCACTAAAGGGGACTGTGGCAGTAAAAGAGGCTGTAAAGGTGGTGGCACTGGAAAACATACAAACAGTTGACTATAAAGAGACAGTAATCGAAAAAATGAAAGACGTTGTGATGGAAAGGGCAAACCCACTCATCAGACAGGCACTTGATAAGGAGAAGACAGTGGTAATCTCAGGCATAAGCGAATCCCAGGAGCCAACATGGCAGGGGAGACTTGAAGAAATTAAAGCTAGGGTTGTAGACCTGATAAGAAAGCTTGGAGTAGTATGTGGTCCTGAGGATATTGTAAACATACACCAACTAGGTAAATATTCGAGGGAAGGAAAGCCGAGACCAACAAAAGTAACCTTTGAGAGAGGGGAAACATGTAGGGAAATATTGTTGAGGAAAAAAAGTCTAAAAGACCTTCAAGAATTCAAAGAAGTGTTCATTAGACAATACAGAACACAGGAAGAGATGGGAAATATCAAAAACTTGTTGCAAGGGGCAAGAAGGTTAAATGATGAAAGAAATGAAGAAGAGAAGAAAAATTTTCATTACAGAGTTCTTCCAGAAAAAGGGGAGATAAAGAAGATAATGACAGAAGATCAGGGGATGGGGCCTCATTAAGATTGTTATACACAAATGCTGATGGATTAGCTGGTAAGGCAGTAGAATTAAAAGATAGGATTCACAACAGTAAGGCAGATATAGTAGCAATTACAGAGACTAAGTTGAGTGAGGACATAAACAGTGTCACAGTTTTTCCTAAGGGTTTCAAAATACTAAGGGTTGAAAGATCTGAGAGGACTGGCAGAGGGATAGCACTGCTCATAAGTGAAAGGATTCAAGTCAAAGAAATAAACTTGGCTATAGAAAGTGAGTTCAAGGAATTTCTTGTTGCTCGCATAAATGCTGGGTCAGAGAGCATTATAATAACTGTTGTATGCAACCCACCAAGGAACCAAAATAGGCTTGAAGTTTATGAGGAAAGTCATATAGGTACTATTGAAGTCATAAACTCAGTTGTTAACATGGCACGGGAAAAAAATGTAGGATTTTGATTATGAGAGACTTTAATCATAAAGAGATAGATTGGATAAATCTTGGACTTATTCGGGGCAAGATTCCTAGATTGCGTACAAGGGAATTTCCTACACCAACATGTAATGGAACCAACAAGAGCCAGGGGTGGGGATGAGCCATCACTACTTGATCTAGTGTTCACAGATAATGTGTTGGATATTGAAAAAATTGAGTATGAACCACCAATTGGAAAGAGTGACCACTGTGGGTTGTTGATGGAGTATATCATTGAAGATATTCTTCCTGAGAGTAGAGGCACTGAGGACATGAGGAGGAACTATCCGAAAGGAGATTACATCAAAATGAATGAGCTTTTTGCAGTTATTGACTGGAGAACCTTATTTTACAACAAATCTGTACAAGAAATGTATGACATCTTTTGTGAGAAATATGGGAAGATAGTAGATTGCTGCATACCTGTCACCAAAGTAGGTGTAATTCATGCCAGAGAGAAATGGTTCGATAATGGGTGTAAAAGAGCTAAGGAGTGGAGAGACAAATGCTGGAAAAGGTATAGGAGGAGAAAAAACATAAATGCCTGGCAAACCTACAAAAGAGCAAGAAATGACTACCTAAGTAAAAGGAGAGAGGCAGAGAGAGACTATGAGAGGGACATCACCAGGAAGGCTAAAGAAAATCCCAAGCTTTTCCACAGCTTTATCAGAGGAAAACTGAAGGTAAAAGAACAGGTTTTAAGGCTAAAGAGAGCGGATGGAAGCATCACTGAGACGGATGAAGAGATCTGCAAAGAATTGAACAAGGAGTTTCAGTCAGTATTTACAGTAGAAAATACCCCACCCCCTCAGATTGCAGTGATAGAAGCTCAAGGGCCGGTATTAGAGAACATCAACCTTACAGCCACAGAGGTATGCAAAGCGCTGATGGATTTAGATGTTCATAAAGCTACAGGTCCTGATGACATATCCCCTCATGTGCTTAAAAAATGCGCAAACACAATATCAGTGGCACTAAGTATCATATTTAAGGAGTCACTGGAGTCGGGGGAGATTCCAAGATGCTGGAAACAAGCAAATGTGATACCTATCTTCAAAAAGGGAAGGAGGGATACGGCTCTGAACTATAGACCAGTTTCCTTGACCAGCATAGTTTGCAAAGTTATGGAGAAACTACTAAGGAAACATATCTCTCTTCACTTGGAATCCTTCAACTTTTTGTCAGTGAGGCAACATGGCTTCAGAGAAGGTAGATCAACAGTAACAAACTTATTAGAATTTTATGATGAGGTAAGCCAAATCTTACAGGAAAGAGAGGGCTGGGCAGATTGCATATTCCTAGACTTCCAGAAAGCGTTTGACACTGTTCCACATGGGAGACTTATTAGGAAGCTGCAATCAATGGCTAGAATAGGTGGAAATGTTTTGGAATGGATAAAAACTTACTTAGAAG
>JAXCGZ010004073.1:65000-75000 GCA_037179515.1 Halocaridina rubra
TACTCTCTCTCTCTCTCTCTCTCTCTCTCTCTCTCTCTCTCTCTCTCTCTCACACACACTCTCACACACACACACACACACACACACACACACACACACACACACACACACACACACACACACACACACACACACACACATATATATATATATATATATATATATATATATATATATATATATATATATATATATATATATATATGTATATATATATATATATATATATATATATATATATATATATATTATATGTGTGTGTGATATATATATATATATATATATATATATATATATATATATATATATATATATATATATATATATATATATATATTACAGATTCCCCAACCTCACTCGTGGCTTCATTTTAGCATTTAATTCAACTCCCAATCTCATTCGGGCCATGAAATTATCAAATAAGCACATTACATATGTGAAAACATGAATCATTTTTTACCCCGACCGGGACTCGAACCTAGAACTTATGATTACTAAGTCAAGGCGCTACCACTACACCACAGAAGGTTAAAAGGAATCCAACCTTATAGCTTATATCTGCTATACTTAGGAATGAACGCATTCTATCTGAATGCCACTATGTTCATATTACAGATTCCCCAACCTCACTCGTGGCCTCATTTTAGCATTTAATTCAAGTCCCAATCTCATTCGGGCCATGAAATTATCAAATAAGCACATTACATATGTGAAAACATGAATCATTTTTTACCCCGACCGGGACTCGAACCTAGGACTTATGATTACTAAGTCAAGGCGCTACCACTACACCACAGAATGATAAAAGGAATCCAACCTTATAGCTTATATCTGCTATACTTAGGAATGAACGCATTCTATCTGAATGCCACTATGTTCATATTACAGATTCCCCAACTTCACTCGTGGCTTCATTTTAGCATTTAATTCAAGTCCCAATCTCATTCGGGCCATGAAATTATCAAATAAGCACATTACATATGTGAAAACATGAATCATTTTTTACCCCAACCGGGACTCGAACCTAGGACTTATGATTACTAAGTCAAGGCACTACCACTACACCACAGAAGGTTAAAAGGAATCCAACCTTATAGCTTATATCTGCTATACTTAGGAATGAACGCATTCTATCTGAATGCCACTATATTCATATTACAGATTCCCCAACCTCACTCGTGGCTTCATTTTAGCATTTAATTCAATTCCCAATCTCATTCGGGCCATGAAATTATCAAATAAGCACATTACATATGTGAAAACATGAATCATTTTTTACCCCGACCGGGACTCGAACCTAGGACTTATGATTACTAAGTCAAGGCGCTACCACTACACCATATATATATATATATATATACATATATATATATATATATATATATATATATATATATATATATATATATATATATATATATATATATATATATATATGTGTGTGATTACCTAATTGTGATTACCTAATTGTGTTTACGGGAAAGAGCCCAAAGCTCGTATCTTCCCGTCTCCTGATCGGTTCCATTTTTAGACTTAGTGATACTTATCATACCTGTCCTTAAAACTGTGTGTGTATTACTACATTACCAGAGCTATAACAATTCAATTGTGATCCGTATACTTATTGTAATTTTAAAAATCAACTGCGATCCGTATTCTTACCCGCAATGATAAGGCAGAGGAGACGTGTCTCAGCATGATTTCATATTACTTTTGAAACCTTTGTTATTCTTTGAAGACAAATATGAGTAGTGTCATAAAAAACAATATGTATATAGAATAGAGGAATACATTCACGCATAATAGGAAGTAAATGTAACTAGAAAAACTTGTCTAGTAAAGTTAAATTATGTTATTAAAAGAGTAATTAAGGTTTATATTTACGGGGGGGGGGAGCTAAGAATACTTCCTCCATGTTCCCCTGTGTGTCGTAAAAGTCGACTTAATGGTAAATGCTTGTCCACAGTTGGGAAAGCATTAGTAGAATGGATGGTTATGTTGTTGAATGTATGTTTCAGGAAAGGGAGGATCCTAGTTGATTGGAGGAGGGCATGTGTAGTTCCACTATACAAAGGGAAGGGAGTTATGTATCAGTGTAGTAGTTTTAGGGGAATTAGTTTCTTGAGTGTAGTTGGTAAGGTATACGGAAGAGTGTTAATCGAGAGAATTAGGAAAGGTACTGAGAGACTGATTGGGGCAGAACAGTGTGGGTTCAGGAGAGGAAGAGGATTTGTGGATCAGGTGTTTGCAGTAAGACAGGTGTGTGAGAAGTTCTTGGAGAAAGGTAGGGATACTTTTTGGGCCTTTATAGATTGAGAGAAAGCGTATGATAGGGTAGATAGAGAGGGGTTATGGAAGGTGTTGCGACTGTATGGAAAAAGTGGAAGTTTGTTGAATGTGGTGAAGTTTTTACATGAATAGTAGAGCATGCGTGAGAGTTGGGAATGGTGTGAGTGCTTGGTTTGAGGTGAATGTTGGGTTACTTCAAGGTTGTGTAATGTCGCCATGGTCGTATAATGTGTATATGGATGGAGTGGTAAGTGAAGTAAATGAAAGAGTATTAGACAGAGGCTTGAAACTAGTGGGTGAGGATGGAAGGTTGTGGAAATTGAGTTAGTTGCTGTTTGCAGATGATATTGCACTGGTGGCTGATACTGAAAATTAATTGAATCATTTGGAGACTGAGTTTATTCGTGTGTGTGAAAGAAGGATGTTGTGGGTGAATATTGGTAAAAGTAAAGTCATGAGATGCACGAGGAGTGTTAATGTTGGCAGATTGAATGTAGGAGTGAATGGAGAGTTGCTTGAAAACTTGAAAATGTTTAGTATCTGGGGTCGTATGTATCAAGGAGTGCACAAGTAGCTGTAGAGGTAAACCACAGAGTGAAAGAAAGAAGTAAATGAATTAAATGTCTAGGTGGGTTGAAAAGTGTAATGAGAAATAGATATTTGGGAATGAATGCAAAGAGAAGGATATATAAAGGTGTGATTGTGCCGACAGCATTGTATGGAGCAGAGATTTGGAATGCAAGAAAGGATGAAAGAAACAAGTTGAAAGTAATGGAGATGAGTTGTTTGAGAGGTATGATTGGTGTATCTAGAATAGATAAAGTAAGAAATGAGGATGTCAGGCAGAGAACGGGTGTTGGAATGAAGCTGTCGGATAGGTTAGATCAGAGAGTGTTGAGATAGTTTGGACACATGGAAAGGATGAGTGAAAAACGAATAGTGAAGAGAGTGTAGAGTGCAAAAGTGATCGGAGTTAGGTCATGAGGGAGACCTAGAATGAGATGGATGGATGACGTGAAAAGAGCACTACATGCAAGAAGAATGCCAGTTTAACAGGGAAGAGTGCATGCAAGAGATATGCATGAGTGGAGGAAGATTGTGCATATATGACGGGGCCCAAAGGAGTTTCTCGCACCTGCTAGCTCAGTGAAGTATGGTGGACGGATGTGAGGGGAGTTGCCATGTGATGTCGGGCCTCATTGTAGAATAACTTTCCCTGCCTAGCTTGTGGATGACCCAAGCAGGGTGAAGCGGGGGAGACGTGACAACCCTTTATCCCCAAGGAATTGAGAGGAGTGGTTGAGTTGTGTGTGGATCGTGGTGAATGGGTATTTCTTGGCTCGGCCACCCCCTTACAAGGGGGAATGAGGCATGTGTATATGTATATGTATGTATATGTATATGTGTACATATATGTATATGTATTTACTGCCCAGAGCATAATTAAAAATCAATTTACTTTCCTTCGTGATCGTATAATAATGAAAACTAACACTATTTACTATCTGAGAAATTATAAAATAATACATCATATAATAGTTCTGTGATGTGGTTTATGAATCAACATGCTATTGCAAACTCTTTTTTTTTTATTCATTCTTTGAATATATACAAACAATACAGTAGTGTAAAAAATATAGAATGCAAGCGAGGAGCTTAATGGGTAAGTAGCACGATATTATTACGTCATATGAATAGAAAATAGTGTAGGAATGTCATACTGTTATAGTGAAGCTTTAGCTTTCAACTTCTAGATATCTTATATGCAATAGAGACTTTGTAAAGCAGATGATGCAATTTAATAATTCCTTGCTGTTATTTTATGAGTGGTTTACCAAAAAAAAGGTATGCAGGTACTAAGCATCAAACCTATTGATGTTGGTAGGAAGTTTCTTTTATCCATATATCTATATCTAGTAATTGACCAAGACCAATATTTTGCTAGTTTTAGTCGGTCTTCGCCTCATGGTCACTGAATTTACAAAGATTTTTTAAATAATTTATGTAAAAATACATATGTCAATTTCAACTGATCTGCACTCAAAATACAATAATACTGATTTCAACTAAATCTGTATCGCTACAAAAAATCTCCGTTGTATTATACAATTTTTAGTTGTAGTAACTGTTTTAACCATAACAATGTTTTCAAAAATTTATTGCGAATACATACATACATACATACATACATACATACATACATACATGCATACATACATACATACATACATACATACATACATACATACATACATACATACATACATACATACATACATACATACATACATACATACATACATACATACATACATACATACATACATACATACATACATACATACATACATACATACATACATACATACATACATACATACATACATTATCTCCTGATGCTGAAAGTCGTGATTGCAAAAGCAACTGGGTCTGCACGACTTGGCTTACAATTCATGATTTTATTCCCAATTGGCGTCTTGGAAGTCGATTTTGTACTTGGACAGAGAATCTACAATAGGTTATTGGGATCAAACGGATGCATAGGGGAGTCTCTCTTTTTACAAGTATCAATAGCTGTTTAGTGAAAAATAACTTCTTCTTCTTCTTCTTCTTCTTCTTCTTCTTCTTCTTCTTCTTCTTCTTCTTCTTCTTCTTCTTCTTCTTCTTCTTCTTCTTCTTCTTCTTCTTCTTCTTCTTCTTCTTCTTCTTCTTCTTCTTCTTCTTCTTCTTCTGCAGCTTTTTCCGTATTTATATGGAATCGCAGATTGTCACTATCCTCTTGGAGGCATTTTATTTCCTCAACGTTTTACGATCGGATGTCCTTCCTGACACCAACTCTCTCTATTTGTATAGGCTTAGAACCGACATTCAAGTACTGCTCCTTCACTGATTGGATTAGCTACTAATAATTCTTTTAATACTACTCAGCTGTTACTTAATCATGTACATATATATATATATATATATATATATATATATATATATATATATATATATATATATATATATATATATATATATATTATATATATATATATATATATATATATATATATATATATATATATATATATATATATATGTATGTATGTATGAATGTATGCATATATTGATAGATAGATAGGTAGATTATATAGATATAAACATTTAAACATTAACTTCTTAAGGTACACAGAGAGCACTTGTAACTTTTTCAGTTGTGGCCACATTACAGCTTAAGAGGTCAATGGCTTCATTTAAAAAATAATAATAAAATATCATGTAGAAAGAAACAATAATTATATAAGTCTCATATGAACGGAATCCCGTCATGAAGTGTATTTGTTGAACCCTTGCGAAAGTTCTAAAAGAAAATTTAATACGCTTATGGTACACCATGTCCCATCACTTGGATAGGTCGTAGGTTAAAGTTGAATTTTAGTCATTCCACGTCACGGGGTTACAATGTAAATCATCAATTCTAGCGTGTTAGTGTTACAGTTACAACCCGAATTGAAATCAAAGCTATTGAAGTCACAATTATTGTACTTAACATCACTATCTGTAATCTATTGTACCCTGACCTAACATAACAAGGTTAGGAAGATTAGTTTGGTTATCCGAGTACCCTAACATGGCATAACTAAACTAATCTAACCTAACCTTGTTAGGTTAGGTTAGATTAGGTTAGGTTAGCCTTGTGATGTTAAGTACAATAATTGTGACTTCGAGTTTTGACTTGTCAGAACCCGCTTTGACTCATTTCGAGTTTTAACTGAAACAGTAGCGATGTACGCTTTCCAACACTTTGTAATGTTACTTAGATACGGACAATATTTTGACATTTTATGTTACATGAATGCTCTTATAATAATAATAATAATAATAATAATAATAATAATAATAATAATAATAATAATAATAATAATAATAATAATAATAATAATAATAATAATAGTAATAATAATAATAATAATAATAATAATAATAATAATAATAATAATAATAATAATAATAATAATAATAATAATAATAATAATGATCATAATAATAATAATAATAATAATAATAATAATAATAATAATAATAATAATAATAATAATAATAATAATAATAATAATAATAATAATAATAATAATATACTCTTTTCCTTTTCTTGCATCTACCCAAAATATGCTGATAATCGTTACACATCTCTTAGTCTATGCCTTCACATTTTACAAGTCACAACACTACATCATTGCTTCTCTTTGCTTTATGTGTTCTTGATGCCGGGGCCGGGTAGTAGCAGCTTCTTGGCCCGTCTTGGTGTCACGCTAATGATATAAGTTGTTGAATCCATAAATGTATACAGTTATGGTGTACTCAATAAATTCTTTCAATTGACAAGGTTTAACCAAGTAATTCTGTATTAGTCACTTGGGGAATTGATGTCTGAGTTCTGTTGGTTGGGAAGCAAGTGCTATATCCACTGAAGATTACATATATATATATATATATATATATATATATATATATATATATATATATATATATATATATATATATATATATGTGTGTGTGTGTGTGTGTGTGTGTGTGTGTGTGTGTGTGTGTGTGTGTGTGTGTGTGTGTGTGTGTGTGTGTGTGTGTGTACTCTCTCTCTCTCTCTCTCTCTCTCTCTCTCTCTCTCTCTCTCTCTCTCTCTCTCTCTCTCTCTCTCTCTCTCTCTCCACTGCAATAGACTCGAGACCCCGAAAAAGCAGATATTGATTTCAGAGGTATTGTATCCTCTCCAATCATCCAACTCTTATATTCCTGCCTCGTCCGCTCTTTTATTCTTCCATCTGTCTCTCATGCTACCTCCTCCATCCACCAATTTGTCTGTAAATCCTTTCTCTATAAATACTTCTGTTCTTCCAGCTCCATATTCTAGTTGTTTTTCCAAAAATCTATCAATACTCAGAGTCTCCCTTATATGTGGTCTTACTTCGTTATTTCATCTGTTCTTCCATCCTTACTCTCATGGTCTGTTCATTTTCCTCTCTGTTTTCCAGTTAATTTTCTTATTGTTGTTTTTTTTTTTTTTTTGGATTTTGGATTTTCATCCGCATCTCATGCTATTCTCTCTGTGGCCTCTATGATATTATCATTCTTGTTAAAAGCACCTACCGTTTTATTTTGATATAGATTAAGATTGAGTGTCACCATATCCTAATATTCTTCTGACAAGACATTTTTTTTTCTTAAGCTAAATAATATTGATGTTAATATATATTGTTTAACATCTGTGAGTATGTATTTTAAACTTATTCCATGATTGTAAAAATACAAAATGCAAAGTAAGCAAAGGTAATGCTTACTTTCTCGTATCCTCAGGTACGTGTATTAGCTTAATGAATAAAAAGCCATACCATATCTCATTTCTTGCATCAGCATATTCTTTGCTATTTCTGTACCCAGAAATAACATAATAACATATAACTATGGTCTCGCGCACACACGCACGCACACGCATGCAGAGAGAATTAGACTTACCATCACTCGAAGCTAGAAGAGTGAGGGGGATATGGTGACAGTCTTTAAATTCCTTCATGGTTATGATAGAGTGGATAGGGATCGATATTTTGATATGGCTGGCTCTAGAACTAGAGGTCATAGTTTGAAGCTTCGTAAGAAAACTTCTTTGCAGGATGTAAGGAAGTACTTTTTCAGTGTAAGAGTAGTTGATAATTGGAATTGGCTAAGCGAGGAGGTAGTTAATGCTATCTCAATCCATAGTTTTAAGGACAGGTATGATAAGTATCACTAAGTATAAAATGGAAGCGATCAGGAGACGGGAAGATACGAGCTTTGGGCTCTTTCCCATAAACACAATTAGGTAATCACAATTAGGTAATCACTATAAACTCATAATACATGTTAAGTTGACAAGGACTCCATCATACCCCTTACCTCTTGTTTGACTCGCAGAAATAAGTTCTCTTAATCTGTGTATGTTACATGTGGGTATACTACTAATGTCTATTATATTTTTATTGTAATAATATATTTTTTTCTTTCAGTTGAAGGTCTTCTATTACCCCTGGATTAGTTTTCTGACTCTGAATCACGTTAGTTTTCCTCTACCTTTGCCCTCCCATTTTCATCTTTTTTATATAGCTTTTCTTTTATCTACTTATTGCAATCATTTTCCAAGTCTTGTGCAGCTCCTCCCTCCTCATCTTTCTTCTTTGTTTATATATATATATATATATATATATATATATATATATATATATATATATATATATATATATATATATATATATATATATATATATATATATATGTTTATATATATGTATATATATATATATATATATATATATATATATATATATATATATATATATATATATATATATATATATATATATATATATTATATATATAATATATATATATATATATATATATATATATATATATATATATATATATATATATATATATATAATACTTATACACACACACACAAACACACACACACACACTTATATATATATATATATATATATATATATATATATATATATATATATATATATATATATATATATATATATATATATATATATATATATATATATATATATATACATATATATATATATATATATATATATATATATATATATATATATATATATATATATATATATATATATATATATATATAAATATATATAAATATATATATATATATATATATATATATATATATATATATATATATATATATATATATATATATATATATATATATATATATATATATATATATATATATATATATATATATATATATATATATATATAAGTAGTCGCCGTGGCTCAATCGGTAGCGTCTCCGACTCTGAGGCGTCAGGTCGAGGGTTCGCGCCCCGTCACGGTCTGAGGTTAGCAAGGGCATGCACTCAGCGTAAGGATTACATCTGCCAAAACAAGTCCTTCGCAAGAAGGCAACCGTCCTAGCCCTTGGTAGATAAGGGAGTCCGTGACGTAAAAACCGGATATATATATATATATATATATATATATATATATATATATATATATATATATATATATATATTTATATACATCTATATATATATATATATATATATATATATATATATATATATATATATATATATATATATATATATATATATATATATATTATTTATCTATCTATCTATCTATCTATCTATATATATATATATATATATATATATATATATATATATATATATATATATATGTTTATATATATATATATATATATATATATATATATATATATATATATATATATATATATATATATATATATATATAAAATTTCCCGAACACCAAAACCGCGCAGCTAACAATTTTCACCTGTTATTCACTTTTTATCCTGTAAACTATTTACATTTTGTATATTCCCTTCTTGGTACTTCCGATTACTCTCTGATTTCAGTGTCTTCCTTTTTTGCCCTCCCACTATCGATCCCTCCTACCCAGCATTCTCTCTGGCATTACGAGCATATCCAACGTGATAATTTGTGTATTGTTCTCTTGGATATTTCGTGGGAAATTTGGACTCGTATCCCTGATCAGGCAGCCCAAAAAGATGAGGAGGTCATAACTTTGGGAAAAGATGCATACTTCCCCTCCTCTTTTTAAACTTTACCTCTAATCCTTGGTTTGACCATGCCTACTCGATGGCTATTCAGGTCAGGGG
>JAXCGZ010004073.1:82500-88119 GCA_037179515.1 Halocaridina rubra
ATATAGATTCAGGTAGAGAGAGACAAACCGTTTTTTTTCTCTCTCTCTTTATCATCATGAAGTTCAGATCATATATATATATATATATATATATATATATATATATATATATATATATATATATATATATATATATATATATATATATATATATATATATATATATATATATATATATAAGCACATTACATATGTGAAAACATGAATCATTTTTTTACCCCGACCGGGACTCGAACCTAGGACTTATGATTACTAAGTCAAGGTGCTACCACTACACCACAGAAGGTTAAAAGGAATCCAACCTTATAGCTTCTATCTGCTATACTTAGGAATGAACGCATTCTAACTGAATGGTGTAGTGGTAGCGCCTTGACTTAGTAATTATAAGTCCTAGATTCGAGTCCCGGTCGGGGTAAAAAAATGATTCATATATATATATATATATATATATATATATATATATATATATATATATATATATATATATATATATATATATATATATATATTTATTTATTTATTTATATATGTATGTATATATATATATATATATATATATATATATATATATATATATATATATATATATATATATATATATATATATATATATATATATATATATTTCTATATATACATACACACACCATATAGTAGGTTGGCCCATGGCTTTTGGACTTAAATAGGACTGTCCAGAACAGTTCGATGCTAAGTCTTCCTTGAGTTACGGTTCTTTTTCTATGCCTTCATCAACACTGAATATTCTTGGATACTCTTCACACTTCTCTATTACCTCTACACATCTGACAAGTCACAACACTCCCCATCTCTGTTTCTCTATACTTTTTGTTTTCTTTGCGCTCAGGCCAGTTGAGGGCAAATTATTTTATTTATGTTTTTCTATTCCGTCCTGATGTTACAATCATTAGAAAAAAATCAGACTGACTTTCTTGCCATTTTCTGTGTAACAATTAGTTCCCACTCGATTGGGGGTGAACACAGGCATGTTATAGCCTTAAAATTAGGGTTGGATTCCCTCCTAACGCCCCACGAAGGAATTGAAGCATCGTTAGTCAGGTTTGTCATTTTCCGACTCGCGTGTGCTACCCTGTGCTTCAGTGGTCTTAAATAAATGGAATGACTAATTTATAGGAAAGAAAGCAACTCAGCACAGAAACACTTACAGACAGCTTGTGGGCCACAAAAATAGCTAAGAATACTTAACACAAAGAGTATCGTATGATCCTCCTCCTCCCTCTTATTATTATTATTATTATTATTATTATTATTATTATTATTATTATTATTATTATTATTATTATTATTATTATTATTATTATTATTATCATTATCATTATTGTTATTATTATTATTATTATTATTATTATTATTATTATTATTATTATTATTATTATTATTATTATTATTATTATTATTATTAGTAGTAGTAGTAGTAGTAGTAGTAGTAGTAGTAGTAGTAGTAGTAGTAGCAGTAGTAGTAGTGGTAGTATTATAGCCATACCACGTTGGGTATGCTGCTTTTCTTCCGATCATTGAAGTTAAGCAACGTTGGGTCTGGTAATTACTTGGATGAGTGTGCATCGGGTAAAATCAGATGTTGTTGGCATATAAGGGGACCGCCGTAGAATAGTGGTAGAGTGCTCGATTCGGAGGTGACGAACCCATGTTCAAACTTGTGGTGGGGCGTTAGGAAGGGAAGCCATCCTTAATTCCCCGATATCAATCCGTCTTTGTTACCCCCAAATGGGGAGTGCTCTTAACAAATAAAACGTAATAAAAGTATTATATATATATATATATATATATATATATATATATATATATATATATATATATAATATATATATATATATGTGTGTGTGTGTGTGTGTGTGTGTGTGTGTGGTGTATGTGTGTGTGCATATATATATATATATATATATATATATATATATATATATATATATATATATATATATATATATACATAAATATACACAAAATGATAACAAGCCACATAAATATAGACATATCAATTGAATGTATATGGTAGTACACTAATTTTATATATGGGATCTGTCACTTACTTCCTTGATGAGTTCAAGCCCTTTGACCTAAAAATGAGTTAACATACAAGTGGGCACGCAAACATGGGCACTGAGGAGGACACGAGGAGGATCTATCCGAAAGAAAGAAGACTGCAGCAAAATTAACAATCTTTTTGCAGGTATTGACTGAGTGACCTTATTTAATAACAAATCTGTACAAGAGATGTGTGAAATCTTTAGTGAGTAATATGGGAAAATAGTCACTTGTTGCATACCATCCACCAAAATAGAAATTATTTAGGTCGGAGAAAAATGGTTCAGTAATAAGTGTTAGAGAACTAAGAGTGGAGAGATAAGTCTGGCATGGGTATAGGAGGAGATAAGATATAAATGCCTGTCAGACTTACAAATGAGCAAGAATGATTACCTAAGTAAAAGAAGAGAGGCAGAGAGAGATTATGAAAGGCATATTACCAGGAAGGCTAAAGAAATCCTGTTGTATTAGGTATCGTAGCCGCGGCCACCAGTGTCGTATGAATGTAAATCCTATCGTTGCCTACCAGAGTCTTATAGATATTCTCTACACTACAGACCAGAGCTACAGCATGCGAGGTGATAATAGATATGCGAAGATACTTTATACTTAGTTTATTTAGACTACAATTACTCTAGGCCTCAATGCCCCCTGTCCCCATAATGTAGTGCTATCTGTATAGGCGCCCACAAAACTCTACTCTCCTCGGTCGTGGGTTTACCCTTTTGTATCACCTCGGGTCATTCAAATACACCAACGAGATTCGTAGCCTAGTTTCTTGGTGGTGCCTCCACCAATAGGCTTCCAGAGAAAGGGGGAACACCCCATAACCTGTAGTGTTGGGGGTGTGCCTAAAGAACGCCAGTTTGGTACAAAGAACAGAGAAGCCACTGTGCCTAAAGAACGCCAGTTTGGTCCAAAGAACAGAGAAGCCACTTTAGATTTCTACTTACACATGGGACACTCATGGGCGTGATTTTTATGCATCAATCCCAAACTTTTTCACAGCTTTGTCAGAGGAAAACTTACGGTCAAAGAACAGGTTTTAAAGTCATGGAGGGCAGATGGAAGCACCACTGAGATAGATTAAGAAATCTGCAAAGAATTGAACAAGGAGTTTTAGTCAGTTTTTACAGTAGAAAATACTCCATTAACTCAGATTGCAGAAATAAGAGATTATGGGGCGGTATTAGAGAACTTCATCTTTCCAGCTACAGATGTGTGTTCAAAGTTTTGATGGAGCTAAATGTCCATAACGCTACAGGTCCTGATGTCATATCCCCTTATGTACTAAAGAAATGCAGAAAACCAATGTCGGTGGCACTATGCATCATATTTGAAAAGTAGCTGGAATCTGGGGAGATTCCACGATATTGGAAACAAGCGAATGTGGTACCTATCTTTAAAAAAGGAGGGGAAGATACAGCTCTAAACAATAGGCCTGAGTTATGGAGAAAGTACTAAGAAAATGCATCTCTCCTCTCTTGGAATCCTGCAACTTTTTGTCACTGAGACAACTTCAGAGAAGGCAGATCAGCAGTAACAAACTTAATAGAATTTTAAGATGAGGTGAGCCAGATTTTGCAAGAAAGAGAGGGCTGGGTAGATTGCATATTCTTATAATTTCAATAGGCATTTGATACAGTCCTACATGGGAGACTTATTAAGAGGCTGCAAATAATGGTGAGAATAAATGGAAATGTTTTGGGATGAATAAAAACTTACTTAGCAGGAAGGGAACAAAGGATTAGAGTAAAACACTCTGTGTCTGACTAGAGAAGGGTTAGCAGTATGGTTCCATGGCGTTCAGTTTTAGGGCCACTTTTATTCCTTGTATATGTAAATGACCTACTAGAGTTTAAAATTCAATTTTGAATATGTTTGCAGATGATTAAAAGATTCAGAAGAAAATAATAGACGAAAACAATGGTAGAGAACTTCAGGAAGACCTAAATAGTCTGCATGAGTGGTCAGAAAAGTGTCTTATAAAATTCAGTTCCTCAGAATGTAAGGTGATGAGAATGGATACATGTGCCAGAAGGCCCAAACTTGGATACTCAATAGCAAGTGCAGACCTTCAAGAGACAGAGAATGAGAGAGATCTAGGAGTAAAGATTTTGGCAGATTTGTTTCCAGAAATGCATATAAATGACATAGTAAAGATTGCATATGCTTTCTTAGCAAATGTTAGGGTATCCTTCAGGCGCATAGAAAAGGAAATGCTCAGACATATTTATGTAACTTATGTAAGGCCAAAGAATGATTATGCAGCTCCCTTTTGGAACCCACACTTAATAAAGCATATAAGTAAGTTGGAAAACTTCAGAAACATGACACATAAATGCACAATTTCAGTTATGAGGAAAGGCTGAGGGAATTAGACTTACCATCACTCGAAGCTAGAAAATTATGTGGGATTTTGTGACGTTAAATTTCTTCATGGTTTTGACAGAGTGGATAGGGATCGATATTTTGATATGGCTGGCTTTAGAACTAGAGGTCATAATATGAAGCTTCGCAAGAAAACATCTCTGCTGGTTGTAAGGAAGTGCTTTTTTAGTGTAAGAATAGTTGATGATTGGAATCCGCTAAGCGAAGAGGTAGTTAATGCAAACTTAATTCATAGTTCCAAGGACAAATATGATAAGCATCATTGAGTATATAAATGAAACCGACCAGCAGACGGTGAGTTACGGGCAAAGAGCTCTTTCCCGTAAGCACAAAGAGATCATAGCAAGTAATTAATTACACACACACACACACACACACACACACACACACATACACACATACACTCAGTTAGAGCATATGTAACTTGAACAGGCAAAATTGTAATGGATAATTTTACTCAACATGACAACATACCTTGGCGTGATCAGCTGAGTAGCCAATTACGGCACGCAGTTAGCACAGGCATCAAATTTTTTCACAATATAATGATAAAAGGGAAACAGATTACGCACTTGCCTATATCATAAGCAATACCTATTCAAATATAGTGTTACGCCTGCAAGTGCACATGCTTTGCCTCACCCATTCATTTGCATATTATGATTAAAATAATCTCTCTCTCTCTCTCTCTCTCTCTCTCTCTCTCTCTCTCTCTCTCTCTCTCTCTCTCTCTCTCTCTCTCTCTCTCTCTCACACACACACACACACGCACACACACACACACACACACACACACACACACACACACACACACACACACACACAGAGTAGCCAAAACACTATGACACAATTCAACATCAAAAACATCTCCGTAGTAGTTTCCCACTCTGAGGTCACTATCATTAAGTGTCCTTAAGTGCACTCAGCAACCGGTTCTGTCGTGGTTGTTAGTGCTCATTTTAGTCGAGTCGAGTAATTCATTGTGAGATTTTATTCTTCTTCTTGTTTTGTTTCTCCTCCTTCCCCCCTTCCCCTGCCCTTTCTTCCTCCTCCTCCAGCAGCTGTATAGTTCTGTCTGACAAGATATCAAGATTACCACAATATCATTTAAGGTATTGAATTAGGCACAAGTGATCACTTTACAAC
>JAXCGZ010004074.1:5000-55000 GCA_037179515.1 Halocaridina rubra
TCATGAACCGGCTGAAGCAGCCAAGGGGTTTCATCATACCAAAAGGCATGACCCTGAACTGGTACAGACTGCATCTCGTGGAAAAGGCTGTTAAGGGCTTGGTAGTCTCGCTCAACGGGACTTGCCAAAATCCACTGTCCAGACCCAATTTTGACAGGTAGTGGGTTCTGGAGAATGACGAGAAAATATGCTCCTCATCGGAATGGGCTTTCCATCAAAGATGGTAAGGGAGTTGAGCTTATGACAGTCAAGGCAGAACCTTGACTAACCTCGCTTATGCAGATAGTGGTAGTGCCTGGGAGGTCCTTGAAAACATTCTCATTGTCTTCAAATATCTCATTCAGCTCTTCCTGTAGACTCGGTTGCAGTCTGTGGTTAGTAATCCAATCACTCACACTTCCCTTCAGTGTATGGGAATGGCAGGATCCTTGCCATCATCAAAAGGTAGAGTTACGTCTTCCATTGTGAGTGCAGTTGCTGCAGCTAGAGGGGCTTCTTCCGAAAAACTCCACTCCCGTAAGTCCATCTCCACCTCAAGGGAGGAGTACTCAGCTATACAAGATAAGGGGTGGCTATAGTGGAGCACCTGTGTTGCCGCAACTTCGGAGGTACTGGTGCTGCTGGGAGCACCTGTAGGGGTTGCTGAGAGTGCCAGCGCTGAATCCCTGTGAGCATCCGGGTCTTCGCAATGCAGCTTCAGCTGGTTAATGTGGTATTGCTGGTTACAGCTATCAAGGTTTAACATATAATGATCAGGGGTGACACAGTGTACCACAGTGTATGGTCCTTTCCAGCATAGCATTAGCTTGCGAGTATCTTTTGGAAGAAGTAACAGTGCTCGGTCTCCGGGTGTCAGGGCACGACACCAAGCACACTTGTCAGATAGGAGCTTGGCAGTCTGCTGTTGAGCCTTAATGGCTAAGTGTGCAACTTTCCAGGCCCTTTTGAGGTGGAACGAAATCTTCAAAATATACTCATGGGTATCCCTATCATCGTCCTCGATGGTGGGTGAGTCCCAACACTCTGCCAAGAATTTGAATGGAACTCTGACCTTATGACCATAAATCAGCTCAAAAGACGAGTATCCAGTAGTGTCGTGGGGCATGTCTCTAAGAGAAAAAAGTGCATCTGGGACATACTTGTCCCACTGCCTGGGTATATCTACCACTTGCTTGAGCAAACATTGCTTCATTGTCCCGTTATAGTGTTAACATGCTCCATTTGATTGGGCATGATAGACACTCGTGTGAATGTGCTTCATTTCTAAGAGGTTACAGAAAGCCTCAAAGGGCCTACTTGTAAACTGACTTCCACTGTCAGAGGTGACCTGCTCAAGGAAGCCATCCCTGTAGCAGATTTCAAATAGAGCCTGAGTGACTGCTTCGGTAATGACAGAAGTTAGTAGCACTGCATCCAGGTACATTGTTGCCAGGTCGACATATACCAGGAGGATTTGTATCCCTGTGGATGAGGCAGGATTAATTGGACCTAAAATGTCGATAACAACCTTGGCAATAGCTCCGTTGAGATCTTAGTTATGCCCATAGGGATATACGTTACTGGTGTCGTAGGGGTGGATTGACAGACAGGACAAGAGTATACGTATCTGTCTATCTCAGCGTACAGTCTTGGCTATGTAAAAGCCCTCTGAAGGAGGTGCCGAATTTTGCTTTGCCTCTGTGTCCACTCAGAGGTAAGAGGTGTGTCACATACATAGCCCAACGGTGCAACGATACGGTCAACACCAACTGTTAAAGGTGTGGCCATCTCTAGTCACATGCCAGCAAAGGACTACATCTTCAAGAGCGTAGGTGATCTGACCTGCTCCTCTCACCATGAAGATTCTTCCCTTGTTGGCCTGTTTCATCCAGTGCTTAAGGCTGGGGCAGTCCTGCTGCAGTTTTTCAAAGTCTGGACGGGACTTCAGAGGCTCTAGAGGAGGATCATCAGGTAAAGGAGATGGAAACTTTCCGCGTTCCACGTTACGGGTACTGACTGCGGCAGGGCCAGCAGAGTCATTTAGAGAATCGTCCAAGTTCCTGGCATCAGAGCCAGTAGTTGCTGCTGAAATGATTTGTTGTGACTTTGCCTGAGGGACGTTCCACTGTGTAATGACCTCATTGTAGAGGTCAGCGTGGAAGATAGGAGCTAGGTTCATTACACAACCCAACAAGAAAGGGTGCAAGAGCTTTATCATTGCTACAGCTGGGGCCTTTCCCTTGTAGTACTTGCCATCCAGATCAATGACACAGCAGCGTTGCGTCTGAAATTCTCCATCAGCAACATGCAAACGGACAACCTAGCCTGTGTAATCTTCATCCCTGAAGAATTTCTTGTTAACAAATATGCCACTGGTCCCTGTGTTGGGTACTATCTCAGCTTCCATGCCATTTATGGTTCCTGGGCACTTGGGGACCAACTGGGGATCATCACGTTTGGTGAACTGCACAGTGGCAGCTTTGTACTGCAGGTCCTCGGCTTTATCGTCAGTGGCCCTTTCTTGCCTTGTTTCTATGGCATTGGCGGAGTGAGTGGCCAGATGATTATGCTGACCACCGCTGTGAGAGTGAGTGTGGTGGCTCTAAGAGTTTGGCTAAAATCCCTGGGAATGTGGAGCAGGGGAATTTCCCTTTCCTCTGAACCGCTGAGGCTTAGGTTTTACCGAGTCGTCCTTCTTGAGTGATGGTGCATGGCCAGAAGAAGGTTTAGGGGTGTGAGGAGGAGGAGCTGGACGATTGTAGGGGTCCTTGTGCTTCCCAATCTCGCCATCTCCTTTCTGGTGAGAATCATGGCCTGCTGTGGGGGAGATGACACTCTGAGGACGAGCCTTGGGATCAGCCCTTCTTGCCCTCATAAGGTCACAGAGATGTAAACCAGGCTGTTTGTGCTGGAGGTACTCATCTACAGTGGCCAAACTTTTGTTGAAGTCAATCTCATCCTTAAGCTGGGTCCTTACGTGAGCAAGGACATCAGTAAGGAGGTCATTGGCAATTGAATCAAACATCAAGAAGAGAAGCAACTTGTCCAGGGGACACTTTGTAACTCGCATCCAATCAGCAAAGAGACAAGCCTTGCAGCTGTCGAAGACACTACAGTTCTCCTCCTTCAATGGGAAGGCTGAAACAAACCTAGCACAACACTCAGCTGGTGAAAAGTTTTGTGAGGCAAGGAGTGTGCTTTTAACTTTCTCATAGTCCCTCAGTTGGTTGGGGTTGAGTTCATTGACTGGGGCAATCAGACGGGGTGGCATGGAGGCGAGCAGCCAGTGAATCTTTTCAGCAGCTGATGCCATCATTAGCGATGACGAGACTCTCGAAAGAGTGGATGTAAGTGTCAACTGGTTGCTTGCCATCATCCTCATATTTCTGCATTGGCGGGGCTCTCTCCCGAGGCTGGCCCCCATTTCCAAGTGAGACAGTCTTTAAATTCCTTCATGGTTATGATAGAGTGGATAGGGATCGATATTTTGATATGGCTGGCTCTAGAACTAGAGGTCATAGTTTGAAGCTTCGTAAGAAAACTTCTTTGCAGGATGTAAGGAAATACTTTTTCAGTGTAAGAGTAGTTGATAATTGGAATTGGCTAAGCGAGGAGGTAGTTAATGCTATCTCAATCCATAGTTTTAAGGACAGGTATGATAAGTATCACTAAGTATAAAATGGAACCGATGAGGAGACGGGAAGATACGAGCTTTGGGCTCTTTCCCGTAAACACAATTAGGTAATCACAATTAGGTAAAAAACACTATCAGTTGTTTGAGCTTGAAGCCGAGCAAGCTCAAGGTCGTGATTGCGTTGCACCTGCTGATTCTCTTTCTCCTCTAGCTGAGCTCAGCGCGTAGCCACCTCTCTAATAGCCTACTTGAGGAGTCTCTCAGGATATGTTTCGAGGGTTTCCTGTGCCTGCCTGGTAGCCATAGTGGGTTCCAGAACAGTCAACAATGAAACACCAAAACAATTTAACTGTACAAAGTTAAAAAAAAATCCCAAGCAAAATAAAAATCTAAAATAGTAAAAATAAAAGAAAATTGAAGGAACCACACAACACCAAGGAAAGAAAAACTCGACATCACAGTTCAGACTTAAATGTAACAGGGATCCCAATACCTCACAATAAAAGTGACTCAAAATACAATCAAGCGCAATGGCAGCTAAAAAAAAAAACATTGCAAAACAGTGCTTGAAACACTGGTTATACAGAATGGCAGTCGTGCCTGCATATGAGCATGTATATGGCAGTACCCGCAAGTAAAATGTCGTATGACAATAATCAGGTTGCAATATTGCAACGAGTATGGTACACAAATGCATAAAATAATACGATTCGTGTGGTTAACAGTTGTGCCTGCTTAACAGCAATATGTGGTGGTACCCGCGGTCATGGTACCAACGAAAGGAATGTGGAGCAGCAAATTTTAAGGACAAGCAGGAGGATACAAACAAAGTAGAGTATGGCAGCCGTGCCTGTTTATGAGCGCGTATATGGCAGTACCCGCAAATAAAATGTCGTAAGTAATATTCTTAAGTGTTGCCAAATGGGCACAGATCCTATACAAAATACATCAAAAATAAGCTAATGACTTACTAGGCAGTCAAATTGCACGTGTCTATTAATAATCGGAAAATTTATTTTTGAGTGGCAACTCAAAAGACACATGGAAAGCTTAGCCTAGGCTCAACCAATGATGCCAAATGATTTTGTTCCCAATCTATGAGCAGTCAATGCTTATATGTAAAAAAAACAATATATTAATGCTTTACAACTCACTAATATCATGCAAATATATAAAATCTTAAGTAACTCGTGTTCTTGTCATGCAAAATTTCTTAAGTCTGGTTACCACATAATCTGCAACTTTTCCTGAATTTTGCTTACCGTGTGGTAAACGAGTTAAAGACTAAGTAACCAGACAAGGAAAAATATTAATTACTGTAATTGATTTTGAAACTGATAAAAAAAAAAAAATTCAGATTCACAACACTAGCGTCTCTAGCAATCAAAATTTTTGTGCGCAACCTAAGATTCGTTCATTCCAATAATCCAAGCCAATGGTAATCGGGGTTCATGGGCATGTTAAAAGGCAAAATATTTTTACATCACAATCAGTCTGTCTGTCTGGTGTCCCTGTTTGGGCGCCATTATTAATGTGGGAGAGTTTTGTTCTACTAAGGGGACTCAGTTCCTGAACTCGGTTAGTTCACAAAAATCTAAGAGACCAGAATCTTTAATTGCATAATTCCCCAAATACCACTGCTTGGGTAATGAAACTCAGAGTTCATCTTTATTTTTTAATTTTGAAAAGTATATAAAAAAAATTAATATTATGGAATGCAGCCTTTAATCCCGGGGTGGTGGTGAGCACATGTTTGATTCCCGGCACCACATATGGATGCCAAGACTTGGGCCTCATTTCGAAGGAAACCACCTCTGTCAAGCAGGCAAAGTAGAATGGAGGACACTGCAATTGCAGAATCAGAAACGACACACTGTTAATGATGGGAAACACTGAAGGTGCGAGCACACAAATAATGGGTGTCCAAATATAAATATACAGGATAAGTATGTAATCGTTTGATTATGGTTGACAAGAAACATTTACGCTACCAAAAGGCATGAACATGTTATTAATTATTTGCAAGCATTGGCGTAAAACACTTTATTTATGATAGAAAAGGATGAAATGAAATTAGAATTTGTTAGAAAAGATAGATTTTCCATGTAGCAATGAGCAATCTTCTGAGGGCGAAATCTTTACCTGAACAATGAATATGAAAGATCTTTTTTATCAATGTATAGCCACGCAATTTCTGTGTCAAGGAATTAAATTTAGCAAATGAGATTACAATTGGGTACTAAACAAAAGTTCTTTTTCAAGGGTATGGGACTGAGAAAAAACTACTTAAGGATTTTTACCAGTAGTAACATTAAACACAAAGTTTCTCGAATTCCCAATTTGCTTGGGAAGACACTCTTGGAAATTTCCAGCCACGTCGTGCAGGTTGGGAGTGAGTTGGACTGGGAATATATTACATGTTGACAGTCTGCTGTCTGTTTGTCATCTGAGAGTGATCCTGGTCCAGTCTAGTGGAACTTCAACTCAGGCAATTTTGCAAGGCTGACGAAAAGTAATTTTTTTTTTCTTTTTTTTTCTTTTGTTACTATAGTGGTGGTTCCTGGCAGGTAAGTATGGCAGAGAGATGCAAGGGAGAGACAATACTTTAGATGCAACAAGAGGGAGCACACAAAGGAAACAAGAAAAATTGTGGGAAAATGGGCTACTGGTATCCGCATTCTCGGACATCGTGGGCAAAGTTCTTAATAATTTTAGGGAAAAGGGTATTTTTAATTTTAAATATTAAAGAAAGCTACTGAAATGTATCTAGACAAGCTAATAACATATCAGCAAGAGCAATTCTATAATATAAAAAATTATGGGAATAAGTATTTATCAGATGCATCAACACTATTTGAAAGAGAAAAGTGGAGGAAAAGAAAGACAAACGCATTGATACAGAACACAGGAAAAGATGGAAAGGATCAAAAACCTGTTGCAAAAAGCCAGAAGGTTAAATGAGGGAAGAAATGAAGAGAAGAATTTTTTTTCAGAGCTCTTACAGCCAAAGGGGAGACAAACAAGATATTGAAGATTATGGGATGGGGCCTCTTTAAGACTGCTGTACACAAATGCTGATGGAGTAGCTGGTAAGGCAGTAGAATAAAAGGATAGGATTTGCAATAGTAAGGCAGAAAAAGTAGCGGTTACAGAGACTAAGTTAGTAAGGATATAAACAGTGTCACAGTTTTTCCTAATCACTCCAGAATATTAAGGGTTGAAAAATCCGAGAGGACTGGTGGAGGGATAGCACTGCTCATAAATGAAAGATTTCAGGTTGAAGAAATAAACTATTTGCTGTAGAAAGTGAGTTCAAGGAATTTCTTGTTGTTTGCATAAATACTGGGTCAGATAGCATTATGAAGACTGTTGTATATAACCTACCAAGGAGCCAAGAACATTGGCTAGAAGTTTATGAGGAAAGTCATATAGGTACTATTGAAGACAAACTCAGTTGTTAACATTACACAGGAGAGAAGATGTAGGATTTTGATTATGAGAGATTTAATCAGAGAGATAGATTGGATAAATCTTGCCCCACACAGTGGCGAAGAATCATTCGGGGCAAGATTCATAGATTGCATACAAGGGAATTTCTTACACCAACACATACTGGCCCCAACGAGGGCTGAGGGTGGGAATGAGCCATTGCTGCTTGATCTAGTATTCACAGATAATGTGTCAGATATTGAAAAAATTTAGTATGAACCACCAATTGTAAAGAGTGACCACTGCTTGTTGTTGATGGAGAATATCAGCGAAGATGTTCTGCCTGAAAGTAAAGGCACTGAACCCATGAGGAGGAACTACTCGAAAGGAGATAGAAATTTATGAGCTCTTTGCAGTTATTGACGGGAGGACCTTATTTAACAAAAATTCTGTACAAGAAATGTATAAATCTTTTGTGAGGAACATGGGAATATACCGGTAGTATATTGCTGCATACCTTCCACCAAAATAAGAGTTATTCATGCCAGAGAGAAATGGTTCAATAATGACTGTAAGAGAGCTAAGGAGTAGAGACAAATGCTGGAAAAGGCATAGGAGAAGAAAAAGCACAAATGACTGGAAGACTTATAAAAGAGCAAGAAATGCTAACCTAAGTAAAAGAAAAGAGGCAGAGAGAGACCATGAAAGGGATGTCACCAGGAAGGTTAAGAATATCCCAAACTTTTCTACAGCTCTATCAGAGGAAAACTAAAGGTCAAAGAACAGGTTTTAAAGCTAAAGAGACCAAATGGAGGAATCACTGAGACGGATGAAGAGATGTGAAGAATTAAAGAAGTTTCAGTCAGTATTTACAACAGAAAATACCCCATCCCTTCAGATTGCAGTGATAGTTCATGGACCGGTATTAGAGAATATCACCTCTTCAGCCACAGAGGAATGCAAAGCGCTGATAGTAGAGTTATATGCCCATAAAGCTACAGGTCCCGATGATATATCCCGTTACGTACTTAAAAAATGTGCTAAATCAATATCTTTGAGACTATGTATCATATCTGAAAAGTCGCTGGAATTTGGGGAGATTTCAAAATGCTGGAAACAAGCGAATGTGGTACCTATCTTCAAAAAGGGAGGGAGGGATACAGCTCTAAACAATAGACCTGTCTCCTTGACCATCATAGTTTGCAAAGTTATGGAGAAACTACTGAGAACACATATCTCTTCACATAGAATTCTTCAACTTTTTGTCAGTGAGACAACATGGCTTCAGAGAAAGTAGATCAACAGTAACAAACTTATTAGAAATTTTATGATGAGGTAAGCCGAATTGAGTATGCGACTTTATCGCTTGTCTCAAGAGAGCTAGTGCCAAAATAGCTGGTACAATTGAGCTACTGCGACTATATAGCTAGTATTATAATAGCTAGTGCCAATATAGCTGGTGTGACAAAACAGCTAGTAGTACATTTTAGCTGGTACTGAAATATCTGTTACGACAAACTTGCAACTTCATTAAAATCGTGAATTTGAAGCATCATAATTTCAAGAAACTTTTTTTTTTCAAATGGTTTATAATGTGTATATTTGTAGCTATTAAGACAAACTCTATATTATTCTCTTAGCAATTATATTCAGGTTTTCCTTTTTTATGTTAGCAGAAATACTTTAGTATTATTTTACTCTCACAATGAACGTGATCAAGTCCCAGAGAGGAAGCGATATGGTTATCAAGTCCCAGAGAGGAAGCGATATGGTTAGATACGAAGGATTTTTGCATCACAAAAACACAACAAACAAAACCACTCAGAACTGGAGATGTGTAATTAAGGACTGTAGAGGCACATTGAAAACGCAGTTGAACTACAAAGTAAATTCTGAGATAACACTTGGACAAGAACATAATCATGCTCCACATCCTGCACGCCAAAATGTAAGAATTATTTTCAGTAAAATGAATGAAGAAGCCTCTCATTCTACTGTTCCTCCACGAAGAATCATTGCCAGTACAGTACAGGAGCTTGATGACAAAGCAATGCCGAAAGTCCATAAAGAAAAGAGCTCTCCAAAAGCGTATTAAAGGAAACCACTGAATAAATGAAGGGTACCTTCATGACCCTACGTCAGTTGACGAATTAATACTTCCTGAATAATTTAAAACATGGCAATAAAGGGAAATACAGAATCGTTCTTATTAAGTGACGTAGTAAGTGATTCGAAGCGAATACTCATATTTGCCAGTGACACAATACTTGATAAACTTGTCAATTCAAAAGTCTGGATGTGTGATGGTACTTTCAAAGCTGTACCTATATTGTAGTAAGTATATACAATCCATGATGTTAGGGAAGACTTTCTGTTTGCAAGTGTATATATTTTAATGCCTGATGAAACTCAATTAACATACGAGAGAGCATTTAAAGTTCTGAAAGCAAGCGTCCAGGTTGTAACCCTGAAAACGTAATGTTAGATTTCGAAAATCTGCTACTAATGCTTTCATAAAAGTATTTCCTAATGCACACATAAACGGGTGCTTCTTTCATCTTTCCCAGTCTATATGGAGAAAGATTCAGAATATTGGACTGATAAGTAGCTATGTATCTGATGCTATAACTGTTGTTTTTATAATGCAAGATGCTTGCTGAAGCTTTGGCTTTCCTTTATCATGATCAGGTGACAGAAGCATATGAAGAGCTAAATGAAGACCTCGAACTTTTGCAATTGGATGAAAAAATATGAAAACCTTGTATTACTATTTTGAAGACATACAGTGGGAGAATCTAGAGAAGAGGAAGGAGAAAACCAATATTTCCCCTCAAATTGTGGAATGTTCTGCAAAGAACAGAAAATAGTATATGAAGGACGAATAACCAACTAGAGGGATGGCATCGTGCTATTCAAGCAATGTTCGACTCTGCTCCTCCAACAGTATGGCGCTTTCTTCAGGGCATTCAGAAGGAAAAAGCTACACAAATAAGTAAATTAAATACTTACTTCAGTGGAAAGGATGCACCTATTAAAAAGAAAACTAAAGAAATCAATGATAGACTCAAGACATTGATTGACAAGCACTCATATAATGAAATATCTACCAAAGATTTTTTTTCTTTTGAGGGATCAGCTATTACATAACACATTAAAGCTTTATTAGTATTTTATCAGTATCAAATGTTCTATACTCCATTTTTTCCAATAAAGTTTTCTAAATCAAAATTGTCAGAGATATGTATTTATAACCTTTTGCTACACATACAGTACAAGAAAAATAACTACTATGCAGTATATTGTAAACATTTGAAAATAAATTTCTTGGAATTTGTATACTGTTCATTTTTATCAAATTCATTTTTATTACCAGATAAATTGTAATACAGAACTAACTATTATAATACTAGCCATATTGTCGCATTAGCTCAATTGTACCAGCTATTTTGGAACTAGCTCTTTTGGAGAGCACCAAGCCGAATCTCACATGAAAGAGAGGGCTGGGCAGATTGCATTTTCCTAGACTTCCAGAAGGCATTTGACACGGTCCCACAAGGGATATTTATTAAGAAGCTACAAAGCAATGGCGAGAATATGTGGAAATGTCCTGGAGTGGATAAAAACTTAAGAGGAAGGGAACAAAGGGTTAGAGTACGACACTCAGTGTCTGAATGGAGAACGGTTAGTATTGGAGTTCTACAGGGTTCAGTTTTAGGGACACTTTTGTTCCTTGTATATGTAAATGACCTACCAGAGTCAGTAAATTCACTCTTGAATATGTTTGCAGATTATGTAAAGAATGTGAGGAAAGTAAGAGACAAGAACAATGGTAAAGAACTTCAGGAAGACCTAAATAATCTGCACGAGTGGTCAGAAGTGTCTAATGAAATTCAATACTTCTATATGAAAGGTAATGAAAACGGGTACAAGTGCAGTACAAGAAGGCCCAAACTTAAATACTCAATAGCAGGAGCAGAACTTAAAGAGACAGAGAGTAAGAGAGATCTAGTAGACATACTGGCAGATTTATCTCCAGAAAAGCATATAAATGGCATAATAAGGACAGCATATGCTTTCTTAGCAAATATAAGGGTAACCATCAGGCACATGGACAAGGAAATGTTCAGAAATATTTACGTAACCTATGTGAGGCCAAAGCTTGAATATGCAGGCCCCTTTAGGATTCCACACTTAAAAAAGCACATAGTTAAGCTGGAAAAAGTTCAAAGAAATGCCACGAAACTGGTGCAAGAAATACGCAATCTCAGTTTATGAGGAGATGCTGAGAAAATTAAACTTACCATCACTCGAAGCTAGAAGGAGGGGATATGGTGACGATTTTAAAATTCCTTCATTATGACAGTGTGGATAGGGATCGATATTTTGATATGGTTGGCACTAGAACTAGAGGTCATAGTTTGAAGCTTCATAAAAAAAAAATTAAATAAATAAAAATAAAATTCTTTACAGGATGTAAGGAAGTACCTTTTTTAGTGTAAGAGTAGTGATGATTGGAATTGGCTAAGCAGGGTGGTAGTTAATGCTCACTCAATCCATAGTTTTAAGGACAAGTATGATAAGTATCACTAAGCACAAAAATGGAACAGACCAGGAGACGGGAAGTTACGAGCAGGGAGCTCTGTAACGTAAGCACAACTATATTACATATGTGAAAACATGAATCATTTTCTACCCCGACCGGGACTTGAACCTGGGACTTACTATTACTAAGCCAAGGCGCTACCAACTACACCACAAAAGGTTAAAGGGAAATAAACCTTATAGCTTATATCTGCTATAGTAGGAATGAACGCATTCCATCTGAATGCCACTATATTCATATTACAATTTCCCCAACCTAACTCGTGGTTTTGTTTACGCATTTAATTCAACTCCCAATCTCATTCGAATGAGATTGGGAGTTGAATTAAATGCGAAAACGATACCACGAGTGAGGTTGGGGAAACTGTAATATGAACATAGTAGCATTCAGATGGAATGCGTTCATCCCTACTATAGCAGATATAAGCTATAAGGTTTATTTCCCTTTAACCTTCTGTGGTGTAGTTGGTAGCGCCTTGGCTTAGTAATAATACGTCCCAGGTCCAAGTCCCGGTCGGGGTAGAAAATATATATATATATATATATATATATATATATATATATATATATATATATATATATATATATATATATATATATATATACACCTTGTTCCTTTTATACGCGATTTTTTTATATGCAAAATTGCAATAACACCCCCCAAAATAATAGTAAAAATTTCGGAATTCGCGAATAACCCCCCCAAAAAAAATTTTTTTTTTTTTTCTTTTTTGACAACAGGATGGACCAAAAAATGATAAAATAAAACAGCCTTTATCAGGCTGTAAAGAGAAGCAGATGGAGAGTGTAATGACCTGTCAGATGTGAAGGGATTATAAAAGATGTGTAATGAATATCCAGCTCTCTGCTGGGTTTTAATATACCTCTGCATTACTCTCATGATGTCTATACCAAAAATTCTCCTTAGATCTTATTACTATTATTATTATTATTATTATTATTATTATTATTATTATTATTATTATTATTATTATTTTAACAATAATTTTCCTTTGATGATGATTGTGGAGATTATTATTATTATTATTTTTATTATTATTATTATTATTATTATTATTATTATTATTATTATTATCATTATTATTACGAATTTGTAATTAAACCATTATTTTTACAATAAATAATGTAGTTTTGGTTGAATGAACAAGTGTTAATTAAAGATCTCTCTCTCTCTCTCTCTCTCTCTCGTTTCATTTCACTTACATTATATAGAATATATTTATATTAAAAGGAGAATAGTCTTACAAACAACGCATACATCAGTTACTTTACAAGCTGATGAGTCGTTTGGGGCAGCAAATGATAAATATAATAATGCACTTTTAATAAAAACGTTAATGAGTTAAAAGACCGTTAAATTAATTTCCTTTCAACGAATCCTTTGTAATGTCTCTCTTAAACAGGAATTAGGTAGAAATTTTTCATCTTATTATGTAAATACAATTATTGCTTTAGTCTTAATCACGTTCATTACAGTGCTCATTTTAAAGGTAATAAACCTAAGTTTTAATTCGTTTATTTTAAAGAAATATGAGAGAGAGAGAGAGAGAGAGAGAGAGAGAGAGAGAGAGAGAGAGAGAGAGAGAGAGAGAGAGAGAGAGAGAGAGAGAGAGAGAGAGAGAGAGTAATTGGATACATTTTATTAACAAATTTGTCATTCAGAAACCAGATACAAATTTGAAAATGGAAGGAGGATGCAAAACACGTGTTCTGAAAATATTAAGAACATAAGAATAGGGGACACTGCAACATGCTTACTGGCACACACGAGGCAGTTCCATTTTTGAATATTTTCAGCATGTCTAACCTATTCTTTTCTACTCTACTTATTTATTCTATTTTTCTTTTTGTGATTTTTCTAATAAACACTAATCTATTCATACCCACCCTACCTCTGTCATATGTCTATCTAATCTACATTTGAAGGTGTCTAAGGTATTGGCATTTATCATCCTACTAGGAATACTCTACGGTATTACCATGCCAATTTTCACCAATTTCCCTTCTGAACCTAAATTTATCAAGATTAAATCCATTACCCATTACGAGTTCTGGTTTGATCATGAATTTTTAAAACTTTATTAATATCACCCTTGTTAATCCCTTTACACCATTTATACACCTCAATCATATCCCCCCTAACTCCGTGCCTCTCTAGAGAATGTAGATTAAGTTTTTTTTAATCTGTCATATGGTAGATTTAGGCATTGCATAATTTTTGTTTTCTTTAGTTTTTTAGTCTTGCTTTGGTTATTTATAATTCTTATTTTATCTTTATATACATTTGCAGATAGAGGCTCGTTCTCCTGCATCCTCCTCCTCTTCTACCACATAAGTTACTTGCTCACTGCCACCATGCACGTCCCAGTGTACTGTATACCTGTTGCCCACTGCATAATAAAGTATAGTAATGTATGTTAATTTCTAACTGTAAAGTGAATATGAATATCTTTTGTATACTCTTAAAAATAGATACAGGGCTTTCTGCTTTGCTATGTAGTAATAAAATATTTTTTTTACTTATCTTATATCTTTGGCAAGGTGTGTCTATGTAAGGTTTGGAACGTATCTATGTCCTTTGTCATTGTTTCCTATGGAAAATAACTCGTTTTTTCACGTGATTTTCCATTTACACGACACTTCTGAGAACCTATCTAGCCGTTATTTTGAGAACAAGGTGTGTATATATATATATATATATATATATATATATATATATATATATATATATATATATATATATATATATATATATATATATATATATATATATATATATATATATATATATATATATATATATACACATGGTAGTGACCCCGACCCACAAATTTAATCCGTTACTTAAACCTGTGCTTGGGTTGGAATTATTTTTCCCATTGAAAAGCATGTAAATTCAATTAATCCATTCCTAGTCACAATAAATATTCACTTTAAAATATTTCTATTCATTACAAACATGAAATATAATACAGGTCATGTTCATTTCATCTGTAAATGGAAAATTAAATTAATAATAAAAAGGAATTCTACTCTACTAAAGTAAAACATGTACATTTACGTGTACAGTATACACTAGTTCAGTGCTCTTCAAATTTTTTCAGAGTCGTTCACCCTAGGGTAAATCTTTAAAATAAATCTGTCCATCCTAACCTTTCAACTCCTGTAATAACTCATATTCCTGATATTATATATCTTATTCTAAAGTCTACAGCAGGAGAAAAAGTTTATTCCCCATTTTTGTATGTAATCTATTTACAGCTTAATCTTGTCCACCCAGTTTGAATAGCACTGCACTATTTCATACCCAGTATAAAATAGCACAATCCAATACTTAGAAAGATGTCTCATTCTCCCACTAATAAGAAACAGTACTGTATTTACCTTTGTGGATGATTGTTGCTGGCATACATGGATGGTGGTGGACGAGGAGGGGGACTAATTTTTGGAAGGAGTCCCCCCTTATTTTTTTCTTCATTTCCACTTATGCGACTAGGGTGTTTGACGCCACTGTCACTAACGCATTCTACTTTCTTAGGAACAATAATAAGGGCTAGCTTAAATGCAAAATGATGGAAAATAAATCAAGAACTACGAACAGATCACAAATAAACTACACAGCGCGGGCACCAATGCAGAACTGAGAGCTAGCGAACAGGAAACATGGTCAGCTGGCCAACACGTGTTCGTGGGTTGGTTTTTGTTCATTTGGGGTCAAAATTTGTTCAAAACACACTTCCCAACTTTCGATCGAGTTAGGTTCCAAAAGTCTGTTCGTACGTTGTGATAAGGTAAAAAGGAAACTACTGTAAAGTACATATGCAGTAGAGTAGACCCTCGCTATATCGTGGTTCACCCATCGCGAATGCAGTGCATCACAGTATTTTTGACGAGCTTTTATTTTTCTGGGTATATGCGATAATTTAAAATTAAAATTTTCAGTATTTTCATTATTTTACTGAACAGTAAAAAACATAAATTAACACATGTAACTCTGCACCATAGAAAGTACGCAACCGGTATCGGAGTTTCGGAAAACGCAAAGGGTCGCACCTACGTGAGCTAGCACATATTAAAATTTCCAGTGTTTTCATTATTTTATTGATGAAAAAGTATTTCCTAGCCTAAGAATAATAAAACAGTAAAAACCAGATTTAAACATGAAACTCACAGTATTGCACCATGTAAAATACTGTATGATAGCATACACTGTACAGTGTTCCCTCGCTATATCTTGGTTCACCTATCGCGAATTCAGTGCAACGCAAATTTTTTTGGGAAAAAAAAATAAAAATAAATACATGATTGTGACACCAGGACGGACCAAAAAAAATAAAATAAAACAGCCTTTATTGGGCCTGGGCACGAAGAATACATAATGTAAAGAGAAACAGAGATAGTGTAATGACCTGTCAGATATGAAGGGATTATAAATGATGTGTAATGAATATCCAATTCTCTGCTGGGTTTTAATATACCTCTGCATTACTTTCATGATGTCTATTCCAAAAATTCTCCTTAGATATTATTATTATTATTATTATTATAGGCAAACAATAATTTTCCTTTGATGATGATTGTGGAATTATTATTATTATTATTACGAATTTGTCATTAAACCATTATTTTTACAATAAATAATGTAGTTTTGGTTGAATGAACAAGAGCAGACACACCTGCTCGTATGGACAGGTCTTTAGAAAGTGAGCACTTCAAGAATTGCTGGGCTAAGTGTAGAAAGAGAATTAGCAAAAACTACCAGGCAAAAATTCTTTTTCCCCAGCTTAAGGTCAAATACTTTTTATACAGCCCTCGTATGCAGTGTATAATCATACACATAGTAAACATATACAGTACTATATTGTGCAGTGTTTGTATAATGAAAGTGAAGGCAAAAAACTGAAGTTCATTATACCGGTACCTTAAAGTACAAGAACAAAGATAGCAAGCTATATTTTCTAGGAATGACACTTTTCTATAATTAAAAGTGTTAAGCATGCATCCCACTGCCCATTTCCTTTTCTATGTTGAGAAATCACTGACCTTGACAACCTACGATGACAAACAACCAAAAGGTCATTTTAGTGTCAATCACAAAACAATGATTAACCTGCATGCAGAACAGTTATCAACAAAATTTAGTTGTCAGGATGTCCTTTCCATGAATACCGTCAAGAGATTTCAACAAAGACAATTTTTTGCAAAATTAGCTTCTTTTTTTTTTATACATACATACCTGACAATAAAATACTACTGAACACCAAAAAGTAATTCTCCACATTTTGGGGCCTTATGTTTATTTATATGCATTTGGCATATTATTAAAATCAATGTTTTCATCATTTTTTTAAGTCTCCCTCAAACATTTGTTTCTAATACTGTTCATTAAATAATCTATAATTCCGAGACATTTTGAGACACAACGTTATGTAAATATAGATTTGGTATTTCATTGATAAAATCAACGTTGCCACGCAACTTTCATGACACTACTTCCAGCAAACTTTTTTCTGGCATTTAAAAAATAAAAAATCCACATTTGTTTTCAATTTACCAAAACCTATTTACTTCCAATACAAAAAAAAATATAATAATTGTCCTTGCAGTGGAATTGCAAGTATGATTTCGCTTTCCGCTAACTACATACATATACTGTATATACAACGGCTGCAATCCCCATTGTAATGGGGGTGGCAGAGTCAGAGCAAACATTCACCAAAACTAATAAACCCCAATGACTCCTCTTAGCTCCTTCTACAAACTTAAAAGCAAAACCATAAACTAATATTAGTAACAAACTGAGACTAGTTACAGCCATTATATAAATACCTTTGAACCCATATTTCGAGATATTTACAGTTTTAACAGAAATATAACCAGAAGAGAAAGATAGAACTAGTATGTAACTTTCAATACTTAAGCAACCATAAACCGTTTAAAGTGACACCACTTTCGACGACCATTAAAAATCTTTGAATCCACATTTCGAAAATTTGTAGTTTGAAAATACTTATCACAACCAGGAGAGTTAAAGAACAAGTTATTGACTTACAATACTTAAGCAACAGTAAATTGTTTAATATAGACATGTAACACTTTAAAATTTAGTTCACAAAACTCAGAAGAGAATTACATGACATGTCATCAAATAATTATAGAGTAATTATTGCATAGCCTAAAAGTATATCTCAACTTTATATCAATAGCTACTCAGCTCATGCAATGGAAAAAATATGACAGAATCAGAAATTGGATCTTGCAAAGTAAGAATAACCCTAATACGCTCCAAGGTTATTCATATTTACAAGGAAAGTCACCTAATATAATCTAACCTAATAATTAATGTTTATTTACCTTTACAAGGGGTTTTGGGGGTTACACATCTTTACATGATCAGAAATTATTTATCATTTCAGTCCCCACAGTAGAGGAAGAATCAACAGTATTTAGGTGGTGTCTTCCCACCATGGGGACATGGTGAGCGAGATGAGACAGAGATGCTTTGGGCATGTAGGGGGGAGGGATAAGAGGTAAGTTGGGAGAAAGATGCTGAGCATGGAACTGCCAGACAGGAGGTGGAGAGGTAGGCCATAGAGGCAGTATATGGATGTGGCAAGGAAGGTCATAAGGATGTGTGGTGTGATGAAGGACAGAGGATAGGACAATGTGAAAACAACTGATTTGCTGTGGCAACTCCTGACAGACGAAACCAAAATATTAGACAACGATGGGTGGCGCATTCCACCAATACACTTAAATTTGTAGGCAGTCCCAAATATTGTGTAGCCTGTGCAAAGTAAGGTAATTGACAGATGTTTTTGTTGAAGATTTATATAAAAAATTATAATCCTAATTACAAAGTACTTACTCCGACAAACAGAACATTAAGGAAATACTTCATATATATACACTATTTGAATATTTTAGATGTGATAATTTCCTGCACTTTCTGGTGTAAAGACAATGTTGGGGTAGTTTATTTCCAAAGAATGCAAATACAACCTTTCTACAGCTAGCAGTCTAAAATGCATTCCTGAACTGGTATTTTAGGTCAACTTTCAATCCATCTACCAATATTGCTTTACAGTACCAGAAAATTTGAGCAATTATCTAAAATACTGTACATATATATGTTCATAATATAAAAGAAATCTTCACAAAATTATGTGCAAAAAAACAAGGATATTTCTAGCATCTCAGGAGTTTCTTAACAGTGTTAAAAGCCCACACCATAGAAATATTGTAGGAACCACAAGCTCCTCCAGATACAAATTTAATTAGTAAATACCTGAGCACCATTAAATACCCAGCACAGACCAAAAATTAACACTTAAAGCAACCCATGTGAAGCATTCCTAACCTACTACTACCTTCAAATGACTGAGTATGAAAAACCTTAAATCCAAATTTCTTAAATAACACAAGCTGAAGATATGATTCGACTACTGAAAGCTAAAGAAATAAGGTAGACCTGGGAACAGTTTGGATGTAAAACTTCGTGAGAATGTGTATTCAAGATATTTATTTCGTTTGCCATTTCACACTTTTCTGCTGAAAAAGCAGCCATGATTGCTATAATGCAAGATTTTTAGTCACAATACACCAACAAAATTACAAAATTAGACTGCAACAACTAAGAAAAATCTTGTACAGAAGTGTACTTTAATTTCAATCATCACAAAGGACACACTTGTTTTCTTGGAAATTTTTTCCAGGTGAGCATTCCAACACTAGATATTCAAACTAAAGGTGTAATACATGAGTAACTGGAAAAAAATAAAGTTATAAAACAATTATTGCAACCTCTTATAACAGTATATCACATTTTATAAATTCTTATAAACTTTTATACAAATAATGAAGTATCTTTCGTGGGATATTCCCATCTTTCTACGACACGTAATCTCAAAGTAAACTACAAAAGCTCACCAGTATGGGGAAGGAAAGTATCTTTAACTCAATAGGTTGAGAAATTTTCTTTCTTAGCTTTAAAAATCTGGAAATCTAACGCGTTTTCACATATGAGCGTGATAAAACACTTCTAGATTACAAATGGGTAATTTGCCAGTCCACTCACAGTTAATATTCAAATAATTTTGTTTACACGAGGTTATTATAAATCACAGTTAGCCAAATCTCAGCCATTTAAAAACTTTCCCCAGAAGAAAATACTTAAGTCAAGATAAAACGATTTTAAACAAATGTTGAAAAACCAATTCCTATATTAAGCAAAACATATACCCACCTCCAAGGAGAATCAATGTGAAATAATATCTTAACATTGGAATGGTTGCAATTTTATTATTCCTATATTTAGCATAGTAATTATGAAAAGAAGTACAAAAAGAAATAGTTAGATAAAAGCATTTCTTAGGACCACGATAACTGGCCCAGATAGTGCTAACTGTATGTAATAATTATTATAATAGATTAAAAAAAAAAAAAAAATCAGAAAGGGCTCTCCAGCAGTGAAAGCTTGGATCAACTGCACAATCAAACGCCAGTTAAACAATACCATTTATTCCGCACTTCAGCACATAAGAAAACCGAACCACATGGATTATTATTAGGGTGTGACATCTTCTGACGTATTTATTCCCTACGAAAAAAAAAAACAATAAAAATCAACACGGCTTGACTTTAACGTCTGAAAACATTATTGTCCAATAGGACATGCATATGTAAATTACTTGTTTTTTCATTTTACACCACTTTAAAAAATCAGTTTGGTTCTCTTATATAAGATGTGGAACAACAGAATCTCGATGGATGCCACGTTGACACCAGCCAAATGATGGTATTTTGGCAAACATATCATCGTACAATTTTCATATATTTTTGAGAAGCTAAGGAGTTACTCTAATTACATAGCATCCACAACTCTGTTGTTGAATAATCACAGTTACCAACCATTAACCTCATATTAACTTGTCTAATGCAAAAAAAATATATTTAAATAGGAAATGGTTGCTCTGAAGATGGTTATGATGATGTAATAGTAGCAGCAGAATGGAAGGATAACGCCTATTTCATATTCGGCTTTGTGGCAACTACCATTTCTTGACCCATGGCAGCAAGTACTGTCAGCTGTGAAAGAGAAAAAGTCATTAAGGCAAAAAGCCCATCAACAATAACCTTGGGGTGATCCCTATCCATTTATAATTACCTTGGGGTGATATACCTTCATTAACAATAACCTTGGGCTGATCACCCTCCATCAACAATACCCCTGGGATGATCCCTAAACAATAACCTTGGGGTGATCCACCTCCATCAACAATAAAACTGGGCTGATCCACCTCCATGAACAATATCCTTGGGGTAATCCCTACACAATAACCTTGGGGTGATCCACCTCCTTCAACAATAAATTTGGGGTAATCCATCCCCATTCTTCGACAAATAGATTTAATGCTCACCTTCTTGACTAAAGCCGCAAGTTTTCAAAAGGGTTACGACATAATATTCAGTTTTAATCTATGCTGCGCAGTTCCCATTCTTGATCTTGTCACTTGACCGATTTCCACATGAATATAGTTCACCTCATAAAAATCTCTCATTATTTAGCTCAACTCCCCAAACTAATCTCTCATTAATTAGTTCATCTTCTCATACTAATCCCTCAAAGACAGAAGGCTAGTTTTCATATCGCCCACAAAGGTCAAGTCATACGCATATTGTTGGTATGTTTCGTAACATTGTTCATTATTCTATCCCCCTTGAGTCCAAAACTCTTGCATCCACTTCCCTCACCGTTTATCTGCCGTTTTGTCTATTAATCCCCATTTGAATGGGAGTGGGCACAGAAAATCTACAGCTGGGGAATTCATTGGATGTCCTTCCAAACACCCTGCGGTGGACTCTTAACATGGGTTTGTTACTTCCCAAATCATTGCTCTGACAATTGCACTATCATGTTCACCATCCGCTTCATTTATTACACCATCTTATTAAGCGGTTAACACCCATTAAGCCTGCTTCTACCTAAAAAATACTCATTCCTACTCATTCTCATAAAGACTTTTATAACATGGAGCAAATTCCATCCAATCTAAACATGTACAGAACCTAGCAAAATGCCGCTAAGTCTAAGAATTACGAATTTACGGAACTAGCTCTTCACAATTGTTCTATACTATTTTGTGTCCCAATTGACTCTCATTTATATGGGGTGGACACACACAGGTTGAAGCTGGGAGGTTAAGGCTGTATGCCCTTCCTAATGCTCTGTGGCAGGACTGCACCCACGTTAATCGCTTCCTGACTTGCTCACTCTACCAGTGAGCTATCACCACTATAACACCTCCATATTGGATAATAATATTTCTTCCCTGGTTTGCTCCTACACTATGAACAGCCACACTTTTCCAATACCTATAGCAACTATTATTCAGGCCATGCTCTCTGCCAAGTACCTTGAACCTCTCCCACTTAAAAACACACACTGTATCATTTACAACTAGGTGGCTGCTTTAGCTCAGTGATTGAGTGCGCAAGTCTGGAAGCGAAGAATCAAGCTCTTCTAAAACAAAAAGTTATGCCATATTGATAAATATCTTCCTGTGGGAACCACATTAGCTCAGTGGTAGAGTGCACAAGTAGAGAAGCAATTACCTTAGCTCAGTGGTAGAGTGCACAAGTAGAGAAGCAATTACCAAAGATTCCATCCCACAGCAGGGCATCCAGCCTGTCTCCCAGCTCACACATTCCTGTATCCACTTCCCCAACTATACTATACATAAGCACTTCATTATTCAATAATCTTCTCCCTTGTTCCTGCCCTCTAAGTACCATTTGAATATGCCTTGACCAAAAAATTGTATAACAGTCCCACTGGCATTCAGTACATTTTCTTGATGGCATATCTTAAATATCTCGTCCACCAATACAGTTAAGTAATGTTCTAGGTTCAATCACTAAATATGGCCAAGAATACTTCTTATATCTTAGACCAGTGGTGTTCAACATTTCTGTGCCCATGGCCCACTGCCCTTCAGAATTACGTAACGATAAAATCATTATAACCATTGAACAAAATGGAAATAAATGTTTGCTTGTTTACAAAAGATATTCAAAACATCCTATTAGTTCTACTTTTTCATTTATGAAATTTAGCAGTGGCCTGCATTTACTGTAAACAAATCACGTGCATTCTATTAGAACTCAGATTACACTCTTCCATTCATGAAATTAAGGTGGGAAAGAATACCTCCTTTGTGTTCTAGTGTCATAAAATATGACACTATTTTAGGATGTGTATTTTTTTTAATCAACCACTCATAAGGAGGATTATGAGTTCCGTATATAGAAAGAAATTCTATGAAAACAGATAAATACTGCAATAAAAACCGAAAACAATAAGCAACGTGTACATAAAAAGATAAAAATTAAAGCAATGTAACATTCTCTCATTCTTTATACAAAATTTGCTCAAAGAACCAAATTAAATTAATCTTAATAAATATGCTAATATTCTTTTCCGATATTAAATTTCACTCAAACTTTGCAATTAAAAGCTCAAAGAGCGCACAGAAAGATGCATTAGAAAAGACAAAGCTCTCTTATAAAACACACACACACACACACAGAGAGAGAGAGAGAGAGAGAGAGAGAGAGAGAGAGAGAGAGAGAGAGAGAGAGAGAGAGAGAGAGAGAGAGAGAGAGAGAGAGAGAGAGAGAGAGAGAGAGAGAGAGAGAGAGAGGAGAGAGAGAGAGAGAGAGAGAGAGAGAGAGAGAGAGAGAGAGAGAGAGAGAGAGAGAGAGAGAGAGAGAGAGAGAGAGACACACACACACAGAAATCTAGGAATGACCAAGAATAAGCATTGCATGTTTACTTACAAGGAGGTCCTCTGAATTCTCAAACTTTGTTTTTATTTCAGAACCCAGATCTCCTTCAGGCACTTTAATATCGTCACGGATGTCACCAGATTCCATCATGAGGGAAAGGAAGCCATCGTCAGAAATATCAATGAGCTGCAAAATGAAAAGCACTTGTCATGACATGGTTACAATTCCCCTTGTAAAGGGGGTGGCCCAGTCAAGAACATACATTATTGTAATCAAAGCTGAGCTTATATATCATGCTCCTTGAGTTTGTATATAATTGTGCAGCAGTTGATCACACGTAAGTTCACCATTGTTTGGGGCCTAAAAGTTTCATCAATCTCAACTTTTCAAAAAGTGTACAGTAATTATGTACTACACTTCAATTTCAACAAAGAAAAAAAAAATTTATATATATATATATATATATATATATATATATATATATATATATATATATATATATATATATATATATATATATATAATGAAAAGTTTAGTTATTACATAAATGTTATATGATACGTATTTTTAAGTCTCGGCAATTATACCAAGTGTAACATGCAATACATGTATGAATATTTTAAAATACTGGCAGGATCCACATCACTTTATATTAACATGTATATGCACTAGCGTACTACATTTACCAGTAAGAAATAAAAATACATTTGTGAAAGCAAGCCAAATCGTATTTGAATTAAGCAATAGCCCAAGGAAATGGACGGTCGTAGCAAGATACTGTTCTACATAGGCTTTGAACTAGTGAGTCCTACAGAAAATGGAAAAAGTGACCAAAAGGTTATATTTCCTGTCCCCCCTCAGCTGAAAGGGAGCTAATTGTAACACAATAAGGTGCTGTTATATGTATGGAGCAAGAATCCCTTAAAACAGGTCCAAAAAAGATCCCCCTTTGGGCATTTTTCTTGACTAACAACAGTCATCTTCACAATTACAGTTACACAGCAACATGACTAAGTGTAAAAGTACGATTACAGATAAAACTATCTATTCTATATACAAGAGCCATAATCCACATTACAAGGAAGGAGACTCAAAGCAAAATCTTGACTCTTTGTGGGAGGAAAATACAAATGAAGAGATTCCGACTCCCCTCGTTTTGCCCAGTTTAGTAGGCTTACAACACAAAGAACACAGTGGAGGTGTTCTTGCCCCCGCTCGGGGAGATTTAAAGATAATCATGAGTATTATTAGGTATCTCATTTCGACATATGGTCGCAGCCACCATATTAATTCTAGGAAGAGACTTCAATGCTGTTATCTGAAGATTTATATGCCAATCAATATTAATCCCATTTAAATGGGGGTGGGCACAGACAGGTTGGAGCTGGGTAGTTAAGGTTGGATACTGTTCCAAATGCCCCAAGATAGGCTCGATTGCAGATCTGTCACTTCCTGAGTTGAGCGCTCTAAATAATGTGTTATCAATGTCAATATGAAAGCAAATATTACATTAATACAAGCCAGTTCTCTATCATAATCTTTATACCATAAAACAAGAATTGACACCATCTAAACATTTTTCAATTCCTTTCCATCATTACAAACACGCAGGGTATATTACTTGACATTAATAGGATAGCAGCTATGGAGAGGAGGACTACCCATTCCATGAATTATTGCGTTAATAAAATTTCAGGAAGGAAATGATGCTCTGAATTTTTCTTCTCGTCACATTACACGAGAAAAATCCATCTATCTATGTACATGAGCCATTTTCCCCAAATAAGGGGGGTGGCTGAGTCAAGGCAAAAATACTCTGACTCTTTGGGAAGAGAAAATACAGAAGAAGGGATTCCCAGTTCCCTCACTCCGCCCCTTACGAAACGAAGGGAACATGTATGTATTCTAGCTCCCCTCCCTAAGGGGAAAAAGATTAAAACAAGAGAAAATGACCAAAGTATGATCATGCCCCACAGTCAAAGTTCTTAGCCTCTTCCGGCAATGACGAAATATCTTGTTTTTGCCTATCTGATATTTTTCGGCAAGGACAAAATATCTTGTTTTTGCCTATCTGATATTTTTCGGCAAGGACAAAATATCTCGTCAAAGTTACCATATAAAATAACACTTTGAACAAGTATTCTCGCCTATTTCGGCTCTCTCTGATCCTTCCTAAAGAATAAATGAGTATTTTTTATCATTGTATATCTACCTATCTGTTACTGGCATCTCAGTAACGGGCGAGACATATCGAAAATGAACCCTCTCAATTTGTCTGGAATTGTAAATTTGCTTGTGTAATGGTTAACAACAAGAGTAAAAAACTGACCTGGTAGTCTGCACGTTTCACCACAGGTACGTCCATGTTATGGGTTGAGGGACAGATATCTTCATATTTCTTGCCAGTAAACAAGTCAATACCAACCAGGTGTACTTTAGCATGTCCATGTTTTCCAGTTTTTGATGTACTCATTTCCACGATCTTGCAAGCACGGCCCTAAAATTAAAAATAAGGATTTGTAAAGAAAAGTAAACATAAAGCAAGGATATTCATAATTACAAGGCAATTCACCTAACCTCACGACTTACAAATTTATTTAACCTCACACTGGGTTCTGGGGATTTCTCTCTCGCCTCTAAAAGATCCAAAAAAGTGTAGGACTGAATATCAGAATTTTAATCAACTTGAGTAACCCAACTATTGAGAGAAAAAAATCTGTCTGATTAATATGCACTTAGTAAATATGGTACAATACTTTAATACAGCCTCGCAAGATTTGTGAGGACCTAACAAGGGGTACCATTATCCATCTTTTTCATTCCTTCCCAAATTGCTTAAGGAAAAATGAAAGATTCTATAATATTCACAACATAATAATTCGGTAGGTGTAAAAAAATTTGTTTTATTATATATTTATTATATATTCAACTTTCATTCTTACATACTGAATTGCTTATGAGACGACAGGGAAGTCACATAATAAATTTAATACACACACTCTCTTACTTATGAACATCGAGAGATGTTCAGAAGTGGTAGCAAGTTATAGATGGTTCCATTTCAAAAATGTGCAAACTTGCATCATGTGTTTTTAAGATAATAAAACAAACGTATAGTAGCTACTGTTTTAACGCAACTTTATTTTACCTAAATTATGTAGAAATGTTTAAACACCCAATACAGTACTGTACATACAAAACATCAATATACAAACAATTCAAGATATGAACAGCCACTCAGAATGTAACTTGTTGTACTTATGTAATTTCAATGCAAAACAATATATTACGATAACAAGAGATGAAATTTTTTCCTGGTTTCTGATTAGATATACCTGGATAAATAAGTAGATTAATAAAACGACCTCTAAGTCTACTGCAAGCAAAAAAAAATGTATGCAAGTGTGCTAAATAGCTGCAATGCAGAATCATAAACTGGGCTTACTTTGATGACAACGTGGCCATTTTTGCGAAGTGAGGAGCACTGTGCAGGATATACGTCGGATGCTCCAGCATCACCACCATCGAAATCTGCTTGCAGCTCCTCAGACATTGTGGTGGTTGCTGGTTCTGTTAAAAAGAAAAATTCCAGCCTTAGTTCCCAAGCTCTGACCAGTCTGTCTATCATCACACATATGGGAATAAATCTATATCTATCTATCTACCTTGGCTGTTTCCCCCTTTAATTGGAGGGTAGCAAAAAAAAAAAACAATAATGGGATTACTTTGCTCTATGGGCAATAACGAGGGAGCTAGCGACCGTTCAGATGGCACTGCTGGAGTGCCACAGCCCATCCTTCCGGCTCTTCCACAACCTGTGTCGCTTCACAACTGCCAACTCCCCTACTGCCCCTACCACAGGGTTACCTCTGTAAGATGCAGCCCCGTGGTAACAGCAGATGCCCATCAGAGCTGCGTCACAATCGCTCGCCACTCATTCCTATTCCTAGCACACTCGCTTGCTTCCCTCACATCAATCCTCCTATCATTCTGGGCTCTCCTTACTCCATCCATCCATCCAAACCTAGGCCTCCCTCTAGTATTTCTCCCATCAACTCTCGCATTCATCACCTTTTTCAGCAGTCTTTCATCATCCATCCTTTCCACATGGCTAAACCATCTAAGAACATTTATATCTACTCTGGCTGCAATTTCTCTCCTCACACCCATTCTTACTCTCACCACTGCATTCCTAGCCCTATCCAACCGAGATACACAAGTCATACTCCTCAGGGATTTCATCTCAAACACATTTCGTTTCGGTCTCTCACTTACTTTCATACCCCATAACTCTGATCCATACATCACAGTTAGCACAACCACTTTCTCATACAAAACTTTCTTAACATTCATTTCCAACCCTCTATTCTTCATCACTCCTTTCAATGCACCCAACACTTTACATCCTTTATTCAATTTGTGACACACATCTGCTTCCACTCCACCATTTGCAGCTATAACCGAGCCGGAATACTTAGATCAACCTCCTCAAGTGTCTCTCCATTCAACATAACATTCAATCCAGCACCATCCTCATTTCTTGTACACCTCATAACCTTACTCTTTCCCACATTCACTCGCAACTTCCTTCTTTCACACACCATTCCAAATTCTGACACTAAGTGGATGGGGCGAGGGGACTAGGAATCCCCCCCTTGTATTAACTTTCTGCAAAACATCAAAGAAGAAGGGGAGTAGAGGGGAGAGTAACTTCTCCCCAAACTCTAGTTTTAGTAAGAAATAGTAACACAAAATGGCAAACAAACAAACACTGACTATAGGAGGCAAGTGAAAACTAAAGTTTAGATCCTACGACAGCATTTCTATCAAAAGCCTCCATTCCTTGCTATTAAAAAGATTTGCTGAAGGGAGGTACCAATGGTCTTTAACATCAAAGTTATTATTTGTTTAACTGCAATTGCCACCTGCAGAGCTATGAAGTAGCAAGGAGGCAGGATAAAACAGTTACGATTAATCTCCCAACACCGTTACAGGACAGAATCAATATATGACAACATCCCACGATGGGTTGGGTCTTTGCAATTTTCAGTACCACAAAATATTTATTCGATGGTTCCTAATGATAATTCACAGCCATCCACAACCATACATTTATATAATGGTTCCTAAGATGATTTATGACCATCCACAAACAAACACTGTTTAACTGCAATCACCACCTGCAGAGCTATGACGTAGCAAGGAGGCAGGATAAAACAATTATGATTACTCTCCCAAAACAGTTGCAGGATAAAATCAAAATTTGACTACATCTCACGATGGATTGGGTATATGCAACTTTCAATACAAAAAAAACAGTATCACGGTCCCTTATATTAATTTATACTCATCCATATTCTCTCTTTCTCCTCAAACATAGACTCTCTCCGTGCAACTGCCACCTGCAGGGTTATGAAATAGCAAGGAGGCAGGAAAAAAAAAAATTTTAATCTCCAAACGATTTCTGGACAAAATCAAAATATAGCATCCCATGATGGATTGGGCAGTCACTTACGTTAATTTATACTCATCCACATTCTCTCTTTCTCCTCAACCATAGACTCTCAGTACAACTGCCACCTGCAGGGTTATGATGTAGCAAGGAGGCAGGAAAAAAAAAATTACGTTTAAACTCCAAACGGTTTCAGGACAAAATTAAAATATGGCATCCCGTGATGGATTGGGTCTTTTAAACTTTCAAATAACATAAAACAATCAGTATCTGCGGTATATCCTCAAATTAAGTTACTAATGACGATTTATATCCATCCATACACTTATACAAACTATCCATCATGAATTAGTACACCTACAAACTGTCCAACAGCTCTTCCAGGGTTTAATTCCCTGTAAAGGGCAGAGGTTGGACGTGGGAGTTGACTTCCTTTGCAAAACTGCCACAATCAACCCCAACTCTTATAGGTCACAAGAACCTGGGAGAACTGCTACAGATTTTGAAAATTATAGAAATCTACTATCACTTTGACTTCTCTGAGTTACTTGGCCTCCTCTTCTGATCTACAGAGCCTACATGCCCCTGAAAGGCATGTGAGAAAGCCCTGTAGAGGGTGTAGCTTTCCTTAAGGACTCGGGGCTATTCGACCAAGCAGTTTACAGAAACCCAACCTTGAGTGGCAGTGTCTACAGCATAGGTTCACCCTCTTGAACTGCAAATTAGAAGAGGCCACCAAGCAACACGGAAAAAAAAAAAAAAAAAAAAACTGCCTTACCAAACAGGTAAAGGAACAATAACAATAATTGTCCAACAGCACTCACCTCTTGCCCATATGTTAAAAGCAAAGAGGCAGGAAAGTACTGTTACTTCCTCTCCCAACAAATTTCACAGGATAAAATCAACTGATATGATTACATCCTTTCAACAAGCTGGGTTTCAGAGAACCAAAAACAAAACTAATGACACACATTCGGATGTTTTTATATTTACAAGTCACCTAACCAATTTATGAGGTAATTCAACTTGACATGGGGTTCTGGGGGTTATTTTATCTTTCCAAAATCTGATCATCCTATGGAATACATATATACTTCAACAACAAAAGACACCTGGAGTGATTCCCCTTCTCAGAATTGAACAAAATGTATTCTAATATTTTTCTCTTTCATTAACAAAAATCATATTCATCTATCTGAGACTTAAGTAATAATTGAGATATAAAGAAATAACTTATACAAAAATATTAGCAAAGTCTCAAAAATATACTGTATATGCAATTTTTGAGAATAAAAGAGAAAGTCACTTAAGGAAAAATACATTTTGCAAATCAGACAAGAAAAGGGTTACAGAATTAACCTGACCTCACCTGAAAGGAAAACAAGAACTTATTTTGACATACTGTAAAACAGATAAAACTACTTTATGAAAAGAGTAGGCATTTTACAGTACAGTACTTGTTCTTACAGTAAAGAGAAATAATAAGAAATGATGGAGTGATGAAAAATATGGTGACGATTTTTTCAATACAGGTATTTTGTATTTTTTATATAACGGAAGCTTGTGAAGTTATTATGACTACTAAATTAAATATGTCAGGTTTGCCTTCAATATAAAATAAACTGATAATTAACACAAACCTTAAATTAAAGTTTTTTCTCATGGTAGAGCAATGGGGTAGTTTACAGTTTAGCGGGGCATGCCACTCAACGACCTCATTCCTCCACTCAGGTAAGTAGTTCGACTGAAGGTTAGGTAAGTATTTTTAGTTGGATAGTAAGATGGGGGGTCCCAGGGGCCCTGGCTAAGAGGTTAGGGGAGTATTTTTAGTTAGGATAGTAAAAAATTGTTTCATATGCCTATTGTCACCATTTTTGTTGTGTGTTCATCCACTAGTTCTCTAGTCAGAGCCTATCGCCATCTACTGGTAGGTTTTGAACATTGGTATGCCCCACTAAACTATAGGAGTTCCGAGCAATGGTTAAAGCACTCAACTTTAAAAGTGGTAAAACCATTTTCAAGCCCACCACAGAGCATAAGAAAATGCATCCAGCATTAATTTTCAAGCTCCAATTTACATGTGCCCAAGCCAGTTGAATGGGGATTAGTAGTGACAAAGGGGTAAACAAAGCTCAAATAGGCGGACAACTCTTTAAAAAACATTTTTTGGATGCAAAATGGTAAAATACCTACAAAGTCGAGGTTTACTGACTCTCTCAGATGTTTGAGCAAATCAGATATAGAAAGGAAGAGCACAGGGTATTAAACAGTGCACGTTACATGTTATCTAGCAATGCATCACTCTCATCACTGAAGACCCAAATATTCCTACAATTATCATATCAATTTTAATGCTTAACTCCAAGTCATAATGATTTTGAAAATGTTAATTTACAAGCTTTGTGATACAACATACTTGAAACTTAGATAAACTGAATGCATGACTATCTTTTATTTCAAGTGTCCTTTTTCTTTTCCATGCGGGGGTCAATGACTTATGTTAATTTTACTTTGTTCTGAAATAATGATATTCTTTTGTCAATATAATGAACACAGCTATTTCATATGTCCACCACTTAGTCCAGTCGACTCGAGAAATTGACAAACATGTAACTGAACCTACCAATAGGCGTTAGGAAAGGCATCTAGCCTTACTTCCCTAGCTCCTATCAGTTTGTGTCCACCCATACTCGAATGACAAAAAGACTGCAAACATGTGTGAGGTAGCTTTATAAATAAAAAAAACAAAGTTAATTTCTTTCAAATATTACCACAAGACCCCAGTATTGAGTCATACCCAAATTCGGAAATATTCCTTCAGTCTAACAAGAAGATACTTTCAATGGATGTTGGGTGTTCTACCATAACTTTGGCTTAATAAAGAGCTGTATCTGGATATCGAGTGTTCTCTAGTTATGACTTTTTAAAAGTCCAAATTCACTAATATTATACCAGTATAACGATTAGGTTCCAATTAGATATTAGGAGGTTCTCTACCCCGATTTTGACTTTTCAAAGGCCCAAATTCATAAATGCTGCACCATTCTAAAAGGTTGTAATTGAATGTTATGTTCACCACCAAAGTTCTGACGATGGACTGTCAGGTAATTTTTTTTTTCAGCACCTCCATCAAAGAAATGTAATAGTGCATATCAAGTACGCATTTCAAATTCATCTCTGTAGGTTACGGCTTTAAAATATGAGAAAAAAACAAAAACTTTAATTTCGATAAATAAAGCAGTATGTATTTCCACAACCCCAGCTCAGCAAAAATCTCTTTTATATTGGGTTAGTATTTTTCCATTGATCTGTATTTTCATTCACTCGAGGGTGTGAACGTGAATATTTACCAAAATAGATACTACCTAAACGAATGAAATTAATATACAAACAAACAGGAAAGAAAATCTGTAGCTACTAATAAAATCTTTTCAATTCTCGTTTCTTGAATGGAGATGAATTAATATTGTGCAATATACTTAAATATTTTTTTCAACTGGCGGCGCGAAAGTAAATATTAACCATTATGCCTAATAGTCTAAGTTTAGACAAAACGAGGAAGTTATTTTGTTTTTCCTCTAAGAACGGTAGTTAAATTTTAGAACAAAATAGTCCGGCAAAAATACCCCCCCCCCCATTTCACAACGTGGAGCAGAATGACAAAGACTCCCCCTCCACGTAACTCTTGAAAAACTCTCCCCGTAAACAATGGGAAGATGAGCAACATAATCATAAGGAATCGACACTTCGAGATGTCTATTGACTACCAAATGTTTGCGGTGATGTTACGAGAGTCAAGTGAAAGTTTCCAACTCTCATCACTCATATTTTGCTGCTTCTTCGTACGTCAGGCAATCATGCTCACATATCGAAAAAATGCAAAATACTCCCCCATTCCACGAACGTGGTAGTGTCAGCACGTTATGTTACGCTTTTATGCATCTATTCCCTTGACCTTCTTATACGAAAGTGCGATTTCAACTCCCAAGGCCTGCTTTCCATCGGCATTCCACCGTGAGGCATTTAAAAGGTTGTCAAACATTCACAATATGGCGCCGGCCATTGTCATGGAAGAAAAGAAACGACGTGCAATAACAAAGGTAATAATTCACTCGCAAGTGCCACTCAGAGGGTCAAAACGGGGCATTATATTCGCTCCGTGTGATAAACAACACTATTTAGTTATAAAAAACGTCAACACTCACGATGAATAGGTACTGTATGATGAAATGAGGTTGTTGAGAAGGTCTACTCACACGTGTGTTGCCAGGGCGAGGCTGCAGAGAGGGTGAGAAACCGAGAGAGAAGAGAGAACGCGCGCGCGCACTCCACACACAACCAAATATGGCCGACTTATTTACAATTGACACGCGCTTTGCGTCTCTCATATAAAGAAGAAAATAATCTATGTCAAACTTTTTTCATTTTATGTGTCACTATCAGTCCCCAAGATGGGGGTGGGTACAGACAAATCGGAGCTGGGAAATTAAGGACGGATGCACTTTCTGACGGCCTACAGTGGTCTCGGTCGCTGGTCTGTCACCTCCAAGTCAAGCATTCTAACTATTATAGATAATGAAGTCTTTTAAAGATATATTCCATCAAAACAATATCAAATTCTGACTGTCAGACAGTGGTTAAGTCATTGGGTCAAACCTTGCATCATTGAGGTAGTTGTTGATCAAATGAACTTGACCAATTCTATTTGGTTAAGTTGGAATATGAGTTCAGGACAAAGGGTCAAATGAAATACAGTATATCAATAGATGAGAAGAAATCACCGATATATATATATATATATATATATATATATATATATATATATATATATATATATATATATATATATATATATATATATATATATATATATATATATATGGTTATAAGCCTTGATGATAAAATTCGGAATATGGATAGAGAAATGAAAGAGAATGAAACACTCAGAGAGAAAATAAGACTTTTGGAGGAAGCAAATAAAGCACAAGGGCAAGAGAGAAAAGAACTAGAAAAACGAATAAAGAAGCTGGAAGGGGAAAAGAGTGAACTAGAAACCAGAATTTCTGAACAAGAAGATAACAACTAACAGCTGAATGACAACCTAAATGAATTAGATGTTAGTTCACTGCTCTATTCTGAGAGAGACGAGATTGCAGCTTGGATGTCCAGATTAAGGAAAACATTGAACAGTTTAGAAAAGAGTTACAGGAGCTGAATATGAAACATGATGCCATGAAAACTTCCTTTGCTGATGCACTAAAGGGGAATGTGGCGGTAAAAGAGGCTGTAAAGGTGGTGGCACTGGAAAACATACAAACATTTGACTATAAAGAGACAGTAATAAAAAAAATGAAAGACATTGTGATGGAAAGAGCAAATCCACTGATTAAAAAGGCACTTGATAAAGAGAAGACAGTGGTAATCTCAGGCATAAGCGAATCCCAGGAACCAACATGGCAGAGGAGACTTGAAAAAATAAAGCTAGGGTTGTAGACCTGATAAGAAAGCTTGGAGTAGTTTCTGGTCCTGAGGATATTGTAAACATTCATCAACGAGGCAAATATCCGAGGGAAAGAAAACAGAGACCAACAAAAGTAACCTTTGAGAGAGGGGAAACATGTAGGGAAATATTGTTGAGAAAAAAGTCTAAAAGACCTTCAAGAATTCAAAGAAGTTTTCATTAGACAATACAGAACACAGGAAGAGATGGGAAAGATCAAAAACTTGTTGCAAGAGGCAAGAAGGTTAAATGAGGAAAGATATGAAGAAGATAAGAAAAAAATTAATTTCAGAGTTCTTCCAGACAAAGGGGAGATAAAGAAGATAATGACAGAAGATCAGGGGATGGGGCCTCATTAAGATTGTTATACACAAATGCTGATGGATTAGCTGGTAAGGCAGTAGAATTAAAAGATAGGATTCACAACAGTAAGGCAGATATAGTAGCAATTACAGAGGCTAAGTTGAGTGAGGACATAAACAGTGTCACAGTTTTTCCTAAGGTCTTCAGAATATTAAGGGTTGAGAGATCTGAGAGGACTAGTGGAGGGATAGCACTGCTCATAAGTGAAAGGATTCAAGTTGAAGAAATAAACTTGGCTATAGAGAGTGAGTTCAAGGAATTTCTTGTTGCTCGCATAAATACTGGGTCAGAGAGCATTATAATAACTGTTGTATATAACCCACCAAGGAACCAAAATAGGCTTGAAGTTTATGAGGAAAGTCACATAGGTACTATTGAAGTCATAAACTCAGTTGTTAACATGGCACAAGAGAGGACATGTAGGATTTTGATTAAGGAAATTTTAATCATAAAGAGATAGATTGGATAAATCTTGACCCACACAGTGGTGAGGACTCATTCGGGGCAAGATTCCTAGATTGCGTAGAAGGGAATTTCCTACACCAACAAGTAATGGAACCAACGAGGGCCAGGGGTGGGGATGAGCCATCACTACTTGATCTAGTATTCACAGATAATGTGTTGGATATTGAAAAAATGGAGTATGAACCACCAATTGGAAAGAGTGACCACTGTGTGTTGTTGATGGAGTATATCATTGAAGATATTCTTCCTGAGAGTAGAGGCACTGAGGACATGAGGAGGAACTATCCGAAAGGAGATTACATCAAAATGAATGAGTTTTTTGCAGATATTGACTGGAGAACCTTATTTTACAACAAATCTGTACAAGAAATGTATGACATCTTCTGTGAGAAATATGGGAAGATAGTAGATTGCTGCATATCTGTCACCAAAGTAGGTGTAATTCATGCTGAGAGAAATGGTTCGATAATGAGTGTAAAAGAGCTAAGGAGTGGAGAGACAAATGCTGGAAAAGGTATAGGAGGAGAAAAAACATAAATTCCTGGCAAACCTACAAAAGAGCAAGAAATGATGACCTAAGTAAAAGAAGAGAGGCAGAGAGAGACTATGAGAGGGACATTACCAGGGAGGCTAAAGAAAATCCCAAGCTTTTCCACAGCTTTATCAGAGGAACACTGAAGGTAAAGGAACAGGATTTAAGGCTTAAGAGAGCAGATGGAAGCATCACTGAGATGGATGAAGAGATCTGAAAAGAATTGGACAAGGAGTTTCAATCAGTATTTACAGTAGAAAATACCCCACCCCCTCAGATCGCAGAGATGGAAGCTCAAGGACCAGTATTAGAGAACATCAACCTTACAGCAACAGAGGTATGCAAAGCGCTGATGGAGTTAGATGTTCATAAAGCTACAGGTCCTGATGATATATCCCCTCATGTACTTAAAAAATGCACAAACTCAATATCAGTGGCACTAAGTATCATATTTAAAAAGTCACTGGAGCCAGGGGAGATTCCAAGATGCCGGAAACAAGCAAGCGTGATACCTATCTTCAAACAGGGAAGGAGGGATACGGCTCTAAACAATAGACCAGTTTCCTTGACCAGCATAGTTTGCAAAGTTATGGAGAAACTACTAAGGAAACATATCTCTCTTCACTTGGAATCCTTCTACTTTTTGTCAGTGAGGCAACATGGCTTGGTAGATCAACAGTAACAAACTTATTAGAATTTTATGATGGGGTAAGCCGAATCTTACAGGAAAGAGAGGGCTGGGCAGACTGCATATTCCTAGACTTCCAGAAAGCATTTGACACTGTTCCACATGGGAGACTTACTAGGGATCTGCAAGCAATGGCTAGAATAGGTGGAAATGTCTTGGAATGGATAAAAACTTACTTAGAAGGAAGGGAACAGAGGGTTAGAGTAAGACACTCAATGTCTAAATGGAGAAGAGTTAGTAGTGGAGTTCCACAGGGTTCATTTTCAGGGCCACTTTTGTTCCTTGTATATGTAAATGACTACCAGAGTCTGTAAATTCATTCATGAATATGCTTGCAGATGATGCAAAGATTGTGAAGAAAGTAGGAAACAAGAACAATGGTAGAGAACTTCAGGAAGATCTAAATAGTCTGCATGAGTGGTCAGAAAAGTGGCTAATGAAATTCAATACTTCAAAATGTAAGGTAATGAGAATGGGTACAAGTGCAAGAAGGTCCAAGTTTGACTACTCGGTGGCTGGAGTACAACTTCAAGAGACAGAAAATGAGAGATCTAGGAGTAAACATACTGGCAGATTTGTCTCCAGAAATACATATAAATGGCATAGTAAGGGCAGCATATGCCTTTTTATCAAATGTAAGGGTAGCCTTCAGGCAATATGGACAAGGAAATGTTCAGAAATATTTATGCAACCTATGTGAGGCCAAAACTCGAATATGCAGCCCCCTTTTGTAATCCGCACTTGAAAAAGCACATAGCTAAGCTTGAAAAAGTTCAAAGACATGCCACGAAACTGGTGTCAGATATACGCAATCTCAGTTATGATGAGAGGCTGAGGGAATTAGACTTACCATCACTCGAAGCTAGAAGATAGAGGGGGGATATGGTGACAGTCTTTAAATTCCTTCATGGTTATGATAGAGTAGATAGGGATCAATATTTTGATATGGCTGGCTGTAGAACTAGAGGTCATAGTTGAAGCTTCGTAAGAAAACTTCTTTGCAGGATGTAAGGAAATACTTTTTCAGTGTAAGCGTAGTTGATAATTGGAATTGGCTAAGCGAGGAGGTAGTTAATGCTATCTCAATCCATAGTTTTAAGGACAGGTATGATAAGTATCACTAAGTACAAAATGGTACCGATGAGGAGATGGGAAGATAAGAGCTTTGGGCTCTTTCCCGTAAACACAATTAGGTAATCACAATTAGGTAATCACATACATACATACTTGCATATATATATATATATATATATATATATATATATATATATATATATATATATATATATATATATATATATATATATATATATATATATATAGCATAAGGAATACAAGAAAAATATATTTCTGTATTGTAAAAGAGAAAAAAGCAAGGTCATGGATTTTTCGCGGTCTATAGATTACTAAATTTATTTGGTATTGACATTTAACCATGAAATAAACAGAGGCTTGAGGTGCATAAGGCGAAAACTTTGGTGTGCTAAAAGAATTCAATGATGCTACAAACACCAAATATGAATGTAAACGTAAGATATCAGTTGATAAGATTTCAATCACGGATAGACAAGCTTGGATAGTGTATACCTACATTATGAGGCCGAATCTTGATGGTGGCAATCAAAGGCTATCAGCACTATTTATCATATATAGTATTTACCGAAATGTTTGGAAAAAAACAAATGTCAGTTGATGGCAGTTGGTATAAATGACGTGCATTTTATTAAGAGAGAGAGAGAGAGAGAGAGAGAGAGAGAGAGAGAGAGAGAGAGAGAGAGAGAGAGAGAGAGAGAGAGAGAGAGAGAGAGAGAGAGAGAGAGAGAGAGAGAGAGAGTTGTTTTTAGACATTTAGTATATTAGTCTCAACCTTTTTATTATATCAGTTGTATCAAATAGTCCGTGCACACTGCGAAAATATAGTTACTGTATATGATGCAGTTTTTTTTTAAATAGAGTACCTCGTGCTAAAGGGCATGTTTATTAGTGATTGTTAATTAAAAGATGAAATATTTTGAGGCAAAATATTAAAGAACAGTTAATGTGTACTTTTGAAAAAGTTATACTGTGGTAGAAGAGGGGTTGAAGATATTAATTTGCACACAAAAAAAAATAACTAAATAAAGTTAAGGATAAAGCTGTACGACTTACCAAGGGCCGATACATTTATACAGGATAGATCTTACCAATGTTTTAGTGGCAGGTATCGTGTAGTTTGAGCGTTATTGCATGTTTGGTGTTTTGGTAAGATTCTCGATTTCCTTTTCGCGGTCCCTTTGTCACAAAACAATAATAACAAGTGCGCCTGCCCAATAAACAACAGAAAATTATAAGGTAAACAAAAAGGGGATCAGAATCCACACGCTTCATAAAAAGGATCTGAACCAAACAAAGAATTTAACTCAAACTCATTTCTGCACAAAAAACATTTCTATTTGAGGAACAATAAGGTGAAATTAATAAAGTTGTGAAGAGCAGAAGCAAGTAGTATACAAACGTTTTGTTAAGAGAGGAATTAGGAACGTCAGTTACTGTATATAGCAAAGAATATTTTTATCAGTATGGCTCTGTCTATCACTTTTGTAAAATTTCTGGATTCTGAGATGATTAAAAACAAGACAATATAATGTCCATCTTTACAAGAGAAGGGGAATTATTGCTCTCTAAGAAGTTTCGGTGCTATTTTAGAGTGCGATCTACCTCACTTTCTGTAGTCTGGTGTACCCTAACCTTATCTAACCAGATTAGCTTAGATTACGAGTAGTTTGGTTAGATCAGGTTAGGGTAAAATAGGGTAGTTTTCAGACAAATGGAAAATTGCTGGAATATGCAAATATAAGTTCACTTGGAGTCATTTGATCTCTTTTTCTCTCGGGTAATATGGGTTTACTAAAGGCAATAGATCCCCTCTCGGGACGCTAAGAGGGGCATCCAGTCTTAATCCCCGAGCTTCTATGTGTATATATCCACCTCCATTTGAATGGGGACTGATTTTAACGCATAAAATGGTGCAATTTGGAAGCTTATTTAAAATCTATAAAGAAATATAATGCAGCTGCATGTGTAGTGTGAACTAGTATTAGATTTCTTTTAGAAAACAATCGATCCATGCACATAACAGACTTCTTTGATAGTACACCGAGACGGACACCAAGAAATCATTAAGAAGAAATAGCAGCAGTGTAAGAACGAGGCAGAAATAATAGAATTATAAATAATAGAGAAAAAAAACAGGCTGAAAGAACAGCATAAGTAAAGAATACATTTAAATATGGCAGGATTGGTCCTGAAATGACGAAATATCAGCTTTTTGCAAGAAGAAAAGTCATCGACTTAGGGAAGACAAAAGTAGGAATAGAGTCCCAGAGTCTGGATAGGGAGGTACAGAAGCAGTTATTGCACAGGTTAATCAATGAGCTATAAATTTCCACATAATACCTGTAGCTTGACATGTGTTACACAGCCTTGCCAGCAAGGTAGAGATGCAACTCGCCAACTCCTCGGAGCAATGAAGGAAGTAGTGCCAATAAAAAAGAGCAAAAAGAGATGATACCTTCCAGTGAAGTAAAAGAGAATCCAGAGCAGAAGTTAAAGCAGGATCGTTGATGAGTCTGATGGCTTAGATTCAGCACTATTAAGGAGAGAAGCATAAGAACAAGCACCCTAGATTTCAGAGCAGTATTCTAAGCCTGAATGAATAAGACATTAACAGTGTTTTAGTAAACAATATGGGGAAAAGTGATGACAATAGTGAAACTGAACCACCACTTTCTTAGATACAGCTATAGTAATTTATATTATGTGATTCCTCCAAGACAAGTTAGAGGCTATCTGAATTCCTAAGCAGCTATAGAACTGAAATTATATATATCGCTGTTTTCAAAGACAATTGGGTTATCAGGAGGAGAAGAAGATAAAGAAATAACCGGAAACTAAGTCTTGGAGGCATTATAATTTATAAAATTTTGGGTTTCTCACTCATATACTCTCTCTTTACCAGAGTAGAAATTTGAAAAAAAAAGTTATGCAAAACTGATTTCAAGTAGCTGTAGGTGGTAAGGAGAAGGCAAAGGAAACCTAAAGGGTAGACTCGTCACGAAAGGCGTGGAGAAGAGAGGACGTTGGGGGCTGGGGAAGATCGTCAATGAAGAGAAGGGAGAGATTAGGTGTTGGATGTGGGTGAGTGAAAGTTGGGACTTGTTAAACAGAACTTTATTACACGACAAGTGAGATGTGATTGACTAAAAAGACAAGAATAGGAGCGTGGTGAAAGATATGATGGAAAACGTATCATACCTAAATTGCATACCAACACCACATCTCCCCCTGAAGATTTTACAAGTATAAATACAGTAATCTAAAAGAAAAAAACACAAGAAAAATACAGTAATGTTAATAACCACAACTATAGTAGACAATACACAGTATTATAAGCATTAGATTGAAATAAATTAAAATCATAATTTGATGATAGTAAACATTAAAGTAACATAAATTTTACATAATCACGTTGCCAGCGGGGGGTCTTCCAATGCCGTTGAGTCTGGTACTCTGTTAGTGAGAGGTGGGGGAAGAACACACATGTGAGGGTGATCAAACGACTGCTGGCTGTCATTCACTTGTGCGAACCGACAGGAGTGTAGAGGGCATAGCCCCAACTAGTTGTGAGTGTTTGCAATTTCCTAAGGATACTCTTTCACTTCCATCCAACCTGGCAGTACATTTTTAATGTGGGCATTCCACCATAATGAACCCCGTTCTGTCCAACAGCTTTAAGGAGAGATTCTGTATCCTGATATGAGAGCCCCCAAGCAGAGGCTTTAGTTGACGTACGATTTTCCCAGGGGGACCTTAGGCATGTCCCTGACAAAGGCCATATGAAGTTCTTGCTGTAGGAAAGAACAGTGCCAGTACTTACTTACATTGTAGTATGTCTTGCCATCAGTATGCTCTCTCTGAGATGTCTTTCCTTTGCTAACTGTGCTGGGGATATGAGTATGCCTTGCAGAGGTGTGCTTAGTTACTGGAGTAGAGCCTGAGAGGCCTTGTCTGTGTCCAAGCTACTGTTAGCATCTGTGTTTGATGGAAGAATCCACTTAGCTGACTTGATGGCAATCTCAACTGCCATTAAACTGTGAGTAGTGTCTGGATGATAAGCGGGCTGAGATCCCTCATCTCTTGAGGAAGGCAAGCATATCCTCGTCCTCGCGATTGGTTCTGCCATCCATTGGCATCTGCTCTGGTGCCCCCCACCAGGTAAGAATTCCTCATAGCTTGGTGATGATTTTAATAGAGGATATATCACTGGGAATATGTGCATTCTCCAGCCAACCCATGAGTCTATCCGCATACACCAGGTATATGTGTTCCCCAAGCTTTAAGAGTTATACCACTGTCTGTTGAATAGGGTATACGAGGGGTGGGGCCATAATTATAGACTCAGGTAGAGAGGAGGATGTGTGGATGTAGCAAGTGACACAGATAGACCGCGGTACTGAAGGTCCCCTTCCATATTGAGCCAATGTACTGTTTGTCTGGCTCACCTGAACATCGAGTCTAGTCCTTGGTGACCTGTGTGTAGATTAGCTGCAATCTTGTAGCTGAGGGATTTTGGAATGACTAGGTCTATGCAGCCTAGCATGTAGGTCTACAGGACCATATCCTGGGCACAGTTAGTCTGTCTCTCTTGCCGTAAAATGTTTTGAAACATGCTAATTCCTGCACCTTTTGGGGGGCCAATCACCAGCTAATACCAGAGCTATGAGTAGTAGCTAGGCAGGGTCCTCTGCAGCTACACTCAAGACAGTTTCCTAATCAATGACAATGTCATCTTCCTGACCTAGTGCCACAACAGTAGCCACTGTTGTGTCTGCTAGGCCATCTTCTTAATCGTTGTCCTCTGATTTCGAGGGTGCACTTAAAGGAGAGTACCTTAAGAGAATGTCTGGGGAAGAATTTCTTTTGCCAGTTAGGTATTTAACAGTAAACTTGAAGTGAAGACTCTTCTCCCTGAGGTGGAATAACGTTGGGGAGACCATATTCAAAGGCCCAGTCCCCTAAAAGTTTCACCAATGGGTGATGATCAGTGACCCATTTGAGCACTGGGAAGTCCAATAGAACTAGTCTTGCTTTACAGAGGCACTAGGTGACTGCCAGAGCCTACCCCTCTACTGCAGCATATCCAGCCTTTGCAGGGATTAGGCTATGAATACTACACAGAGCCAGATGCCACCTTTCTTTGTAACAGAAGGGCGTATCCGTAGAAGAGTACCAACAACATTGCTGTAAAGTGACAAAGCCAGTTGGTGGGGTGGATCTTGTTGTAGCACACAAGTCAGTTCTTTGTCAGCTGAAAAATGGTGTCTTGTGACTGGTGGAAATTCAGCTGAAGCTGGTCATCCCTGTACAAATGCTTGCTCGTTGGTTTCTTCAAAAGTTCCCAAAAAGGTTCCATGATAGGTGAAATAACCAGGAAGAGGGCCAACCGGTTCATGGAGCTATGCCATGACTTAATGTCCGTGATGGTTGGGTAGTCGAGCATGGGGAACTCTCTTATGGTAGAGAGACACTCTCTGCTGAGCTCACAGGTTTCCCATACTAAATGGAAGCCCATAAACTCCACCGCTTGCTTGTAGAACCTGAATTTTTCTGGTTTGAGGGTGATTCTGTTCTTTGTACAGGTAACCATGAAGTCGTAGGTGTGCCAGAAAGCCTGTTTTACATTGTTGTCATGTAGTAGAGTGTTGTCCATGCACAGTGTGTTTACAGAGGATATCCTATATGGCATTGTCGAACTTCTGGGTATAGGCATCTGAAGCAGGGTTGTGGCCCATGGGGGTATGGCTATCTGAACTCTCCCACAGGGGGTGATGAAAGTCATAAATATGCTGCTCTCCTGGTCTAAATCCACCTGATGGAAATCTCAGTGGGCATCCGTCACTGCAGGAACGACATGGGACACCAGAGACCATGTGAAAGAGTGCAGGGGTGTAATGAGCCTTCCTCAAACATGAGGCTTTAAGGCACTGGTAATCCATAGTGTGTCTGGGATAGCCATCTTTTTTAGCTGCCACCACCATCCTGGCACACCACTCAGTGGTCTCCCCAGGTGGGACAGGACTGATGATGCCCTGACATACATCTTCATTGAGTTGCGCCTTCACCTCTACCTCCTAGCGTTTGAGGATGGTGGTGGAGGTGTGGATAGCATAGAGGCAGGATCCAGGGGCCAAGTGTATGTGGTGCAGGGGGACAAACATAACTGAAAGGGGCGACCTCGTAGTGTTGAATGTGGACGACGAGAAATGTCAGAGTAGCCACTCTTGGAGTCCTGTAACATTCTCCTCCAGAGGTGGGAAGGGCATGATCACAGGGCATGGTGGGCAGGTAACTTCCTCCACTGTGAGGGGAGCTGCAGTAGGTATGTGGTGTGAGAAGGAGATGGGGACCAGCCCCAGGTTCTTACAAGCTCTCAGATATAAATATAATTACATGGCAGATTCCATGAAATGAATCTCCTGAGCTGATGAGACACCATCTAAGGTAATGTGGCACTCTGCAGCGCCCATACATTGCAGATGTCTCCCTGCAACATCCCTCAGACCTTGGCAAGGGGTAAGATAGGTAGGGGAAAATTACAATAAGCAAAGCAGCGACATACCTACCACACACACTCTTCACTGGGTGAGAAAACGGACATAGCCAGGTGGGGCTGGTTGGCGTTGTAGACATCATCACCATGGTAATAGATACTGCCACAGAGGAAGCCTTCTTCCTACTCCTGCAGCACTTCCTGAAGTGCTCCACCTTTTGGCATCCATGGCAGGTAACTCCCCTGGCAGGGCAGGAGCTATTATCCATGTGCTAGTTCTCGCAATTTTCACAGGGCTTAGGTGGGGATGGCTGGAGGGTCGAATGCTTGGCAGCACCAGTTATATCTCAGTTGCTATTGCGACTTGGGTAGGTGGATTTTTTGGGGGAAAATGACCTACTAACACCTGTGTCTTTCATTGCAGCCTCGAGGGCTGAGCACTTAGATATAAGCTCATCTACACTATCATATAAAAAAACAATTCTAGTAAATTTCCCTTTTCAGAACTGGGCCATTTAAATATGCCATTAATTTTTTTTAATGATATATAGTCCTTCAGATTGTGATCACAATTAGGGAACTTAAAAGCATGGTCTAGTGCTAATTGCAAGTATCTTTGAAAATATGGACCTATTGGCTCATCTGGAGCCTGGAAATCACTAAAGTACTCACTCCACAATACTGCGTGACTAGTAGCACTGAGCACTAAAGCTTCAATATTGTCCAAGGCTTGCATGGGAGCAAAACACATCCACATTTCCCTGGCATACATGGATTCCAAGAATTTCTGTAGAGTCAGCACGCAGTTGAGCTGGATATGTATGACGGCTTCCAGCTCAGCCCACCTATTAATAAATATCCAAGCTTCCATGGACAGACTCCACATCCTGAAGACAATGGAAGTCATCTTTGCCTCACACTTCACCAGAGCAGAAGGTGCTACAACACATGGCACATGTGGAGAAGGGACAGTGTTCACTGGCACCAGGATTGCTGTGCCCCAAGGTTAGCTAATTTGCAACCTCCAGCACTGACAAAGAGCTGGTGAGGTGACCGTGACACAAAGCCTGGAGGACATTGCCCAACAAAGTCTGGAAGAAGTGGACATGCCGTTGTAGCAGTTCCCAAGGTGCAAATCCAACTCACAGCACCATGGTGGATGTGGATGAGTGAAACTCGGGACTTCATGAGCACAACTTTATTAAGCAATAGGTGAGATGTCATAACTAACAAGACAAAAGCAGAAACATAGTGAAAAACATGCGGGCAAATGTATCATACTATATTACATAGAAACCCTACTGTAGGTAAAAGAACAGAGCCCTGTGGAACACTACTGGAAAGTGCAAATGAGATAGATGTTGCACCATTAATAGCCATAGTTACAACACAGCCAAAAGGATAACTGGAAATTAGGGAACAAAGAGAAAGGTAAAGCAATAAGCAGGAAGTTTGACCAACAGAGCCTTGCACCACACTCTGTCAAACACCTAAGAGATATTACAATTGACGACAAAGGATTCACTATTGTACTTCAGAGAAGATGACCATACATGAGTGAGATAGGGCAGGAGTTCACCTGCAGATCTTGCCTTGTGAAAGTCATTCTGGTGGTTAGAAATAAGCAAATTAGATTCAAGATTCTTCAATAATTGAGAGTTGTGCAAAGTCTGGAATATTTTAGTGATAGCAGAAGTATAATTTGAGCAGCGCAGCAATTTTTAGCTGTAATAAAAACAGAGTGAATTTAATCTGATGGAGATGCTTGATATGACTGATATGCCTAATCCCTGGCCTGAATAACTATGAAACAGGCATGGTCAAACCTATGATTAGAGGGAAAGAGAGTTTTAATGAAGGAAAAAATAAATACCTCAATTCCCAAGCTAATGATTTCAGCAAATTATTTAGGCTGACTGATAAGGGATCTGCAACCAGCAGTCATTGCACTGAAAATCAAGGAAAAATTACATAAATCAACATATTGGGTATCTTATAGTGCCAAAGGTAGTGCTGGGTATGAGGGCTTGTTGGTGGGGAAGTAAAAATGGAAGGGAATGAGATCAGATAGCAATTGGAATTACCAAGGGGAGAATATACAGAATACGAAGAGTTTGTAGGATTAGAAGTAAAGAATGGCAATTGGGAACACATGTAAGATGTTTGATAACCTGCTCCAAATCATTGGTGACAGTAAAAGCAATGGTCTCATCACCCAACCCCCACATCATTGTGAGTAGAATGAAGCCACTCCCTGTGGTGTACAATAAAGTCTCCAATGTAGAGAACTTCAGCATGTAGGCATGAAGACGACAAGGACTCATGTCAAAAGACCACAAAGTCAGTGGAGTTAAGAGAGCAGCAGCAGCAGCAAAGAAACATAGTGGTAATGGAATATTAGATCTCTAGTCAGAAATCATTGAAATTTGGAGAGTCAAGGTTTGTATGCCTTGTAATAGGCATGTTAGTATTACAGTAGGCACAGACCCCTGAAATGAGAATACAGGTTATAGTGAGACATTTGAAAAGGGTCAGGGTATGCATAGTTAGGCAGCTTGGTTTTAGAGAGGAGGTTAGGGAGGGATCTACTCAAGTGCTGTCTCACCAACAAAAGATTAGAGTTCATCCTCTGGGTGTTTTAAAAATGCATAGCCAAAGAAACAGATTTATCAGCAGGTATAAGGTCAAGGGTAAAACCAATATTACCACTAGGCATGTCCTCCTTCACACCATTGGTGAAGTCAACATAACACCAGATATTCTTAGCACCCCTCATTGCCAGGTACTGGGGGCCATGTGTTGTGGTCCCTCCATAATTATAATAATGATGAAAAAGAAAGCAAAGAGAAACAGAGATTAGGGAGCTGTATATATCTGCAAGAATCAGTGGATATGTCTTGGTCTGAACACAGGCTTTTCACTTAGGAGCTACCAGTGAGACGGTGTTTGCCTTTTGTGTCTCTATTAATCACCATTCGAATTGGAGGGGACACAGGCAGGCTGGAACTGGGGAATTTAGGCTGGATGCCCTTTATAACGCCCCATAGTTAGCCTGAAAGAAGGTAAGTAGTGGTTTTCTTCAGGCACCAGTAGTAATAATAACAACTTTCGAAAAATTAATGGATGAAAAAATTTAAAAAGGGTCAGGTAAATTTTGGCGCCAAAAAGTTTAGTTTGATGAGACTGTATAGTATTAAATAACAGGAGAGAATATAAAGGACTCTACAAAGCGAAAAATATCAAAGAGTCAATGAAACAGCAGTTAAAGTATTAACAAGTGGGAAAACTCAGTGGCAAGCGATGAAATTCTAGGGTTTTTATCGCATGCCGCTGAGATAAATAAAAGTACAAGAGGGAATACCGTACCAATGACTAATTTCTTCTTTGGCTTTCACATATATTGAGATGGAGAACTGATATGATATGAAAACCTTTTCTATAGCTACTTCAGAGGTCAAAGAGTCAAAATTGTCAAAGTAATCATATAATTCTCTTTACAAGAATAAGAAAGTACAATTCGGTTAACTTTCAGACTAATAGGTTGAGAACTTCAGTGCAAAAATATGACTTACTTCATTGATCTACTGTAAAAGCGAGCAAACAATCATTAAAAAAAAAGAACATAGCGATTTCTCCCCTATTCACAAATTGGTAACTTCACTGATACATAGCTAAAAGAACTCAAGCAGAACACGATTGAGAGTTAAACTGGCCCGTTCTGCTACCCACTACCAACTAAGCAGATTTAAGATGCACCTACGGAATTTCTGCAATATAAATTCAAAGTCAGCACAACACACATGGTTGTCATTAAAATTAAAAAAGAAACTAATTTGCTTTGTTTCATTAAATCATCTCAGCAAGGCTTTAAGAAAGCGCCGCTGGATACTAGCACATTGACAGAACTAATGTTCATCAAACCGTTATATTGAGCAACATATGCACTTCTGGGCACTCAATGCCCATAACCAAGATTATTTTCACGATTTCGTTGAGTGAACAAGTATATCATCGCGTTTTGTCGATCTCCAAACGTGTCCAGCGTTTAATAACTACTGGAACTTTAATATTAGCTAATATACTTGTAACTCATTGTAAAATTAGGGCTTTTACTAACCTTAGGCGAAAGAAGAGACCTGCATAGACCTGTCTTGTAACTCTGTTATGTATGTCATAACTAACAACAGACTTAACCAGGAAGGATAATATATATATATATATATATATATATATATATATATATATATATATATTATATATATATATATATATATATATATATATATATATATATATATATATGCAGTGCCGTATCCACTCTGACGTGGGCCACCGTGGATCGCCTTGCTTCCATATCTTACATTCTTTTCCGTATCTGAGCATCCGTCCAATTCCCACCGATCGCTTCTTTTAATCCATCTAAGAATTTCTTTCTGGGTCTTCCTCTTCCTCTTTTTCCCGGGATTCTCCCAGTTATGCAGGAGATCTCGAGGCCTTCCTTCCTTTCTATATGTCCTGTGAATCTTAATTATCTTTTGTATATGTTAGTCATTATTTGCCTTTTGATGTTCAATCTGCTTTGTATCTCCCCATTTGTTATTTTCTGCGTCCATGAGATCCTCAACATTCTTCTCCATATTCTCATTTCCATTGCTTCTAATTTCTTCCTTGATTGTTTATTGATTGTCCAAGTTTCACATCCATCCAGTAATGTTGACCATATGTAGTATTTTACAAATATTTTCCTTAGCTCCATTGATATTTTTGAGTTTGTCATTAGTTTCTTTATCTTCTCCAGGCTTTGGTTAGCCAGAGCTGTTCTTATTTCTTTTTCACTTTTGCCATCCCAATTTATAGTACTTCCTAGGTATGTGAATTGTTGTACTTGCTCTATCCTTTCGTTCCCCAATCTTAAATTTACTATTGGACTTCTTTCCTTCTGTGTTATTACCATTGCCTTTGTTTTCAATATGTTTATCTTTATTCCGTTCGATTTGCTTTCTTCATCGATCTTCTGCACTAGATTCTGCAACTTCTCGGAATCAGCTATCAGAACTGTGTCATCTGCAGACCTTATGTTGTTTATATTTTTTTCCCGCTATTGTTATTCCATCCTCATGTTTAATTTCTCTCGTTATTATTTCTGCATATATGTTAATCAGATCTGGTAACATTACGCATCCTTGCCTGACTCCTCGTTTGATTTCTATCCATTCTGTCGTTTCTTCCCCGATTTTAACGGCCACCTTTTGTTTTTCATATAAATTCTTTATCAATCTTAGATCTTTCCTATCTATTCCAATATTTTTCAAGATGTTCAACAATTCTATGCGTCTTACTTTATCGAAAGCCTTCTCGTAGTCTATAAAACAGACTTAGACATCTTTTTGTACTTCTATTGCGATATATATATATATATATATATATATATATATATATATATATATATATATATATATATATATATATATATATATATATATATAGTGTGTGTGTGTGTGTGTGTGTGTGTGTGGTGTGTGTGTGTGTGTGTGTGTGTGTGATTACCTAATTGTGTTTACGGGAAAGAGCCCAAAGCTCGTATCTTCCCGTCTCCTCATCGGTTCCATTTTAGACTTAGTGATACTTATCATACCTGTCCTTAAAACTATGGATTGAGATACCATTAACTACCTCCTCGCTTAGCCAATTCCAATTATCAACTACTCTTACACTGAAAAAGTATTTCCTTACATCCTGCAAAGAACTTTTCTTACGAAGCTTCAAACTATGACCTCTAGTTCTAGAGCCAGCCATATCAAAATATCGATCCCTATCCACTCTATCATAACCATGAAGGAATTTAAAGACTGTCACCATATCCCCCCTCACTCTTCTAGCTTCGAGTGATGGTAAGTCTAATTCCCTCAGCCTCTCATCATAACTGAGATTGCGTATTTCTGGCACCAGTTTCGTGGCAT
>JAXCGZ010004074.1:60000-87934 GCA_037179515.1 Halocaridina rubra
AGGCAAAAACTGCCCTCATCAATAAAGGCCCGGGAACGAGAAAATACCAAGATGAAGGAAAATAAAAAGGTTAAGGACAAGGCAGAGATGAGACAACGTCACACAAAGGAAAACGACAGACTGAAAAAAGTCTAAGGAGAGATATTTCACTACACTTGAACATTACCGTATCCTATGCTCGCTGAATGGTCTTATTTTTAATTTCATAACTTTAATTTTAATTTTTTTTCCAACCTCGGAAGAGTCTGTGTTTTCTTGACATAGAGTGGATATTATAACCATAACAATCGTATTAACATTTGGTCTTCTGTTACACTTCCGAATCGTCTGTGTTTAATGTCATTGATGGAATAAATTGCTACTTATATTCTGTGGATATTTTCTTTTGTTCCAAATTAGCGTCTCTTTACCCTTTAGTTTTAAGGTTGTACGCTACACGAAACTGTAACCATTTTAATTTTATCTCTTTTTCTCGTTTTTTTTTTAAGTATTTTTAATATTACCACCCACAAATTTTTTGTTTAAAAAGAAAAAAACTGGAAAATCCAACCACTTTGAGATTGTCATCATTATATTTACTTTTAATATACTAGTTCCCTCTTTTAAATTTCGTTGCATACTAAAAATACAATAAACCGTATAGTACTCATCCCGGTAACAGATGTGTCTTCCATGGACTCTATTTAATATGTGTATATTAATATCAGAAACTAAGAAAAAACAAATGGTTACCAGATTTTTTTGGTTGCCCCAAATAAATTAGTATGTTGAACAGATTCTTCTCTGTTAGTTTTTAAGTTGGTTAAATCTGCACTTCATTTTCCAAAGGGGGGGGGGGGCAAGAATATCCCCTCCGTGTTCTCCGGCGTGTCGTAAAACCTTAGTGAATTGGGTTAAACAGGGCAGGGGGACTGGGAATCCCCTGCTATGTATTTTCCTCCCACAAAGATTCAGGATTTTTGCTATGACTCAGCCACCTCCCTTACAAGGATAATTTTCGCTTTTGTATATTGAAAGATAAACAAATGCATTTGGAAAAACAGTTTCCACTGGTCCTCCCTCAAAGGTTGCACTACCAGTAAGTGTCACGAGGCATGATTCGAATGGTAGTTAAATGAGTCCTGATGAGACCTCTCTCTCTCTCTCTCTCTCTCTCTCTCTCTCTCTCTCTCTCTCTCTCTCTCTCTCTATATATATATATATATATATATATATATATCTATATATATATATATATATATATATATATATATATATATGTATATATATATATATATGTATGTATATATATATATATATATATATATATATATATATATATATATGTATGTATATATATATATATATATATATATATATATATATATATATATATATATATATATATATATATGTATGTATGTATGTGTATATATATATATATATATATATATATATATATATATATATATATATATATATATATATATATATATATATATATATATATATATATATATATATATATATATATATATATATATATATATATATATATATATATATATATATATATATATATTTAATATATATATATATATATATATATATATATATATATATATATATATATATATATATATAAATCTTAAATAAATAAGTTTGCTCTAGGATATAGATTAGTGCTTATAAAACTTAGATACTTTACCTAAAACTGAGTAAAGTAGTTTTTCTTTGAGCCTTTGTATACCCTTTAATACCCACTACAATTTTCCTGCTCGATAAAAAGGATTCTCTCATGAGCGGTTGTTGGGTAATGAGCAAAAATTTTGAGAATAACATTCCTTGGAACCATTTGAAGTATATTGGTTCCTTTTTTTGTGTGTGTGTGTTTGTGTGTGTCTTGTAGTAATTTTTCTTAATTTATGTGATAAGTTATAGTTATAAATACTAAAATTAACCGTATAATGTTGTAATATTGAATTTAGTTTATAAGGATAACATAAAACGTAAAAAGAATAGTATGTTCCAGTTTTTATGTTGTGCTGTGTCCTTAAGTAATTGTGTCCTAGATTTGAATCTCGGCAAGAAGCAAAACACGTTCGTGTTTTTACATATAATGTTCCGGTTCCGGTTTTACGTCACGGACTCCCTTTTCTACCAAGGGCTAGGACGGTTGCCTTCTTGCGAAGGATTTGTTTTGGCAGATGTAATCGTTACCCTTAGTGCATGCCCTTGCTAAGCTCAGACCGTGACGGGGCGCGAACCCTATAATGTGTTTATATGATCATTTTAGATTCCTTCGCAACAGGGATCTAACTTAAATGCTACAGCAAACCACAAGTTAGTTTGGGAAGAGAAAGTAATATGTACATATACATTGAGTATATTCAGATCGTAGTAGGTTGGTCCATGGCACCAGCCCTCGATTCTGTACTACAACTGAAGGACTTTTTGACTTAAATAGGACTAGCCATGGCAACTCTATGTTAAGTCTTCTTTCAGTAACGGTTCATTTCCTCTGCCCACAGGTAGGCTACACCAAATATTCTGGCGTATTCGTTAAAAACATATTATCTCTTCATTTTGACAAGTCACAACACTTCCCATCGCTATCTCTCTTTGCTTTAAGTTGTCTTGGTGTCCGGGCCCGATGAGGGCAATTTATTTCTATGCCTATCATGGTGTCATCCTCATAAACACATGGTCCTCTTATTGCTTAATAATGTATCGCTGCACATTAAACCATGAGTGATTTTAGAAGCCTCAGTACAAGAGGATATCCCGATAAGTAGATTAGCATGCCAGCCGTCACACTTTGGCCCGATTTCTTAAACAGTGTAAACCTGGGATACGATATTGTAAGTTTAAGAAATCAGGCCTTTAACGATAAAATAATTTTAACATTCTTTTAAGGCAGTATTCAGAGACGTATTCCTCGCTTCCTTTCCATTCATTCTTCAGTATCCATTTATTTTGTTTGGTAGCTCCTTGGGATCATGTAAACAAGAGTAAGATGCTCTATAGGGTTATATATACTTATCGGAAAGTCACCTTAAATAACATAGCCTAACCTCGTATGTCATTGGTTTATTCAAGTTTACATGGGATTCTGTTTTTTTTTTTTTTTTTTTTTTTTTGGGGGCATACAACATACAACTATGACTTCAGGCAACATCGTGTAATTTGTTCATATTGTATTTATGCGGCGATACGGTTAAGAAGTTATTATGAGATATAACCAGAATTTGACAAGCTCTCCCACATTTTGTTGACATAATGAAAGGGGCTTAAGTTACAGAGAACACCAGTGACCTTCCTATTAGGATTGTTAATTTATGCCTGACTTGTCATAGCCAGAACTTCTCTCTTATTCTGAGATGAATAGTCATATTCAATTTACCACAGATATCTTTTTGCTACGGGGTGAAGGAGGGCGAGAAACCTATTCGAAGATGCAAAGTTAAATGTCACAACTCCCCCTAAACAAGCTGAATAGCTCGCGTTGTGTAGTTTTCACCCACTGTACCCTTAACTCGCGGAACTGCGTCTATCTATCTATACACAAAAGCCATTATTTCCCTTTTAAAGGGGATGGCTGAGTCAAAGCAGAAGGAAAAAACAAAGGAGGGATTCCCATTCCCAGACTGAGCTTTGATTATCAGTGCCCACAAAGACTTTTACTACAAGAGGAGGTGTTCTCGCCCCCTTCAGGGGGGACCTCGTAATTGCATTTCATATAGTGACAGAAAGCCGAGCGGGTTTACGGCGGACGTTATTAATGTATATGAAATATACCTATAGAATGGAAATCTAATGTTTCGTTATAACATTAGGATTACCGACAAAGAAATGGAATTTGGAAAATATTCATCCATCTTAAGTAGGTGAGCGCTGTCACAGATCACTGTATTTGTAATATTATGCCTGTCAGAGAGTTTATTATTATTATGATATTATTGTTATTATTTCATTATTATTATTAGTAGTAGCAGTAGCATTAGCAGTAGTAGTGGTAGTAAAATACTATTTATTTTATTTCATGCACGATTTTGACACTTTTGGTTTCTCTACAGGCTGTCTAATATATTCTTATGAATGAAGTAGTATGGCTTTTTTTTTTTTTTAAGATAAATGATTATTGAAATTTCATAGTAGTGTTCTTACTCTAAAAGAAATTAGAACGTTAAAGGATGTGCGCTCACTTACTTCCAGCAGATAAACAACTTCCTGTATATTGCATGCACGAGGATTTTTTTTTTTTATGAGTGTGACACCGGGACAGGCAGAAACTGCCCTCATCAATAAAGGCCCGGGCACGAGAAAATACCAAGACGAAGGAAAAGAAAAAGGTTAAGGACAAGGCAGAGATGAGGTAATGTCACACAAAGGAAACGACAGAAAAAAAAACAACAGTCAAAGTAGAGAGGACCCAGAGATATGGGGGACTAGGCCCTGAGATGACGATAGATCGCTTTTTGAAGAATGAAAGGTCATAAAAATTAGGAAAGACAGAAGGAGGAAGAGACTTCCAGAGTCTTGAGGTAGATGGGAAGAAACAGTCGCTGCACCGACCAATCCGCGAGCTACAAATCTCCACACAGTACCTGTGAGATGAGGCCGCTTGGCAAGTGTTACGTGGCCTCGGCAGTGGGGAAGGGATGCAACTCGCCAACTCATCAGAGCAGCGATGGAAGTAGTAATGATAGAAAAGAGAAAGGGAAGATGCCTTATGGCGAAAAGAGAAAGAATCTAGTTTAGAAGTAAGAGAAGCATCATTAATGAGTCTGACTGCCTTAGATTCAACCCTATCGAGGAGATAAGTATAAGAAGAGCACCCCAGATGTGTGAGCAGTATTCTAAGCAGGGACGGATAAGACCTTTATAAATTTTAAATAACTGTAAAGAGGAGAAGTAATGACGAAAACGAAACAAAATCCCAATTTTTTGGATGAAGATTTAGAAATTTGGATTATGTGATTCCTCCAAGACAAGTTAGAGGCTATATGGATTCCTAATATGTTGATAGAAATAAGAGGGTAAATTTCGATGGTTTCGAAGGCAATAGGGATATCAGTAGGAGAAGAAGATAAAGAGATAGCCAAAAACTGTGTCTTGGAGGTACTGAATTTAACAAAAATTTTGAGTGCCCCAATCAGATATTCTCTGCAAATCGGAGTTGAGAGTAGAAGAAAGAGTGATGCGAGACTGATTACGAGTAGCAGATGAAGGTTGTGAAGAAAAGGCAGAGGAAAAGTGAAGGGTAGAATCGTCAGCAAAGGCATGAAGAAGAGAGGAAGATGGGGATCATAGAAGATCAATGATGAAAAGAGGGAACAGAGTAGGTGAAGAACAGTGAGCTGTGGAACACCACTGGTAACAGAGAAAGGGAAAGATGTCGCAATATCAACAACTACAGATATGAAACAGTCAGAAAGAAAACTGGAAATCTGAGAACAGAAAGAATGGGTAAAGCCATAGGCAGGGAGTTTGGCCAACAGAGCCTTGTGCCAGACTCTGTCAAAAGCCTTAGAGATATCAAGGGCGACACCAAAGGATTCCCCATAGTTCCTCAGAGAAGATGACCACACATGAGTAAGATAGGATAGGAGATCACCAGTGGATCTTGCCTTGCAGAATCCGTACTGGTGATCGGAGATAAGCGAGTTAGGTTCAAGGCGTTTCAAGAAGTGAGCATTGAGCAAAGTTTCGAAAACTTTAGCAATAGAGGAGGTTAGGGCAATAGGTAAGTAGTTTGAAGGAATAGAGCGGTCACCCTTCTTAGGAACAGGTTGAACTACAGCATGCTTCCAAGATAAAGGATAGACACTGGTTGACAGAATGGGGCTGACTTAATCTTATGTAAGGAACAATACACTTTTTTGGGGCATTTGGTAAAGAGCCCTGGTATACAGCATCGTGCTTGCCTGGTTACTAAAAATGGATCTTATGATCATATGAAATCCAGTCAGTTACTTCAAAACTATAAAAAGTGTTGATCAGCGGCTGTCATCATCATTATCGGGTACTAACTATGCCCAGTCTGACCTTGATTATCAGTGTTCACAAAGACTTCGGTTTTGTGTCTCAGTGAATCATTTCATTGCTATCAATTTCCAATTCTCTTGCTGCTGCTGTTTCCAGTATCGTTTGTGTTTACCTTACTCTAGCTTTCTTTCATTCAATCTTCCGAATTTTTACCGTACATGCCAACTCCTTCCTAATTAATCACACGGTCAGTGAAGCTGCGTTGCTCTTCCATAATCTCATATTCATTATTTCCCTAATTACTTTGCTCTGTTCATGACATCGTCTTATTAGTTATTTACTGTGAGACTGTGGAATCCGGTACTTGGTAAGATCATGGTGTTTGCCGTTTTATGTATCACTTTCAATCGCTGTTATGGGGGTGTACACTGACATCGAAGTTGGGGGATTTAAGGTTGGATGCCCTTCATAACGCTTTGTTGTGGGCTCGATCGCTGGTTTGTCATTTTCCGAGTCGACTGCTTTCGATTCTGCTCTCGACAGTGCCCACTTGGTAGGGATCATAATGTTGGTATAAAAGACGGTCAAAGATCAGCACTCAGCAGAAGAAAACATTGACTGCTGGCAGTATAACGGAAACAAAATTGTTTTTAGACAAGAAAGTTAAAGTTTCTTGAGATACAGTTTCAAAAAAAAAAAACATTATCTCTCTCTCTCTCTCTCTCTCTCTCTCTCTCTCTCTCTCTCTCTCTCTCTCTCTCTCTCTCTCTCTCTCTCTCTCTCTCTCTCTCTCTCATTATTACTAAAAAGTTTCCTGACTTGCAAAAAATCACATTTAATACCTCTGCATAAAACGAGGGACAGAGAAGATGTGACAAACTATCGTCCCATTTTCTCTAAAATATTAGAAAAAATTGTTGCATGCCAACTAATGTCATATCTAGAGACAAACAGACTATTAGCTATTAACCAACATGGTTTCAGACCGAAACTCTCTACGGAAACTGCACTGCTCAAAGTTACTAATAGAATTTAGAATAATATAGATGACAAAAAATCTCTCTGCTTGTATTATTAGACTTATCAAAAGCCTTCGACAGTGTAAACCATGAAATTCTTATTAATAAATGTACTAACCTAAATACTGACCCGACCTGGTTTAGAGAGTATCTATCTAATCGCAGACAGTCTATCCGTCTTAACAGCATTATCTCTACTCCAAAAAATGTATCATTTGGTGTTCCACAGGGATCAGTCCTTGGTCCTATCCTCTTCTCCATTTACGTAAATGATCTATCTTGTTTCATTTCTGACTGTCTAGTTGTACAATATGCAGATGACACTCAGCTACTCCTTAGTGGTGATATTAATAATCTCCCAGAGCTAACCTTAAGAGCAGAAAACACTCTGTCAAAAATTAAAACCTATTTTCAAGAAATTGGGCTGTTAATTAACGAAAGTAAAACACAGTGCATGTTTATTGGTTCAAGGTACCTTATAGCACAAATTCCAGAAAACACAACAATTAATTTTTGCGGCAATGTCATTACTCCTAGCAAAACAGTAAAAAATCTAGGAATTCACTTTGATAACTACATGTTGTTTGATTCCCATATAGATAAAGTATGCAAAAAGGTTACAGGAACACTAATGTACTTATCACGTATAAAAGACAATTTTGAGACTACCACTCGAATAACGGTTGTTGAATCTCTAGCCCTAAGTCACATTAACTATTGCACAACTGTATGGGGAGCTACCAATAAGACTCAGATAAATAGAATACAGAAGCTTATTAATTTTGCAGCTCGAGTTGCCCTGGGAGGAATAAGAAAATATGACCACATCACACCAGCTCTCAAAAAACTTGGGTGGCTGCGGGCAGAAAACAAGGTCGCCTATGCTATTTACGTTTTTGTATACAAAATTTTGAACCATCATTATCCTGGCTGGCTATTTAATTTCAAAACAGTCAGGGATATAAGGGGAACCAATACAAGACAGAGTAGTGAGCTCTTTATTCAGAGAACAAACACAGATGCAGGTTCAAAGATGATCACTATTAAAGGGCCAACACTCTGGAACAATATTCCAGAACATCTTAAAAATTCATCCTCCTTCACAGCTTTCAAAGGCAAACTATATAGTTTTCTTTTGGACAAATAGTTACTGCTCACACACTAATCAAACTTAATGATTTAATGCAATTTCCCTTAACACTAACCATTTTTTTTTAAATAGATATCGCCTTCTTTGATTTCTAAGTTAAGAACTAATTATTCTCATTGTAAGGAACACAAATACGGTGATGATGCCGATAATAACGATCCTGTATCGAGTATTACTATTACTACTTTATTATTAACATTAAATTGTAAACATTTTATTACAGTATGATTATTGTTATTATAATTTTATACGTATCTGTTAACTCAAGGTAATCTTCATTTTCTGTTCACTTTTTGCTTAATTACATGTCTACTTATAAGTGTACTCTTAGTTTTGTAAAAAAAAAAAAAAAAAATGATAATAATAATAATAGCCATTATATAAAAATGGAAATAAATTTTTGTTTGTTTGTTTGTTTGTCTCTCTCTCTCTCTCTCTCTCTCTCTCTCTCTCTCTCTCTCTCTCTCTCTCTCTCTCTCTCTCTCTCTCTCTCTCTCTCTCTCTCTCTCTCTCTCTCTCTCAGGGACTTGCATATATATACATATTGCCTGAGTCTCTGAAGGATATTGGTCCTACGATTGTGTTTAAATTCGATATGTGTTCAATTACCCAAAGAAGATAGGAGCTCATAGCTGATACACACACACACACACACACACACACACACACACACACACACACACACACACACACACACACACACACACACACACACACACACACACACATGATATGGCTGGCTCTAGAACTAGAGGTCATAGTTTGAAGCTTCGTAAGAAAACTTCTTCGCAGGATGTAAGGAAATACTTTTTCAGTGTAAGAGTAGTTGATAATTGGAATTCGCTAAGCGAGGAGGTAGTTAATGCTATCTCAATCCATAGTTTTAAGGACAGGTATGATAAGTATCACTAAGTATAAAATGGAACCGATGAGGAGACGGGAAGATACGAGCTTTGGGCTCTTTCCCGTAAACAGAATTAGGTAATCACAATTAGGTAATCACACACACACACACACACACACACACACACACACACACACACACACACACACACACACACACACACACACACATATATATATATATATATATATATATATATATATATATATATATATATATATATATATATATATATGTGTGTGTGTGTGTGTGTTTGTGTGTGTGTGTGTGTGTGTGTGTGTGTGGTATCTAAATGGTAGGAAAAGACCAATTAAAAAAAACAACGTAAAAAATATTTTAAATACTTATTAATTTCGTGGCCTTATCTTTTAATGGGCCATTTCCTACTATATATATATATATATATATATATATATATATATATATATATATATATATATATATATATATATATATATATATATATATATATATATATATATATATAATTACTGTGCCAAGGCACTACCAACTACACCACTGAAAGTCTTAAAAAAAAGAAGCAAACTTCACCGCTAACTGCTATGCTAGGAATGAACGCATTATTTCTGAACGCGTTCAGAACCCCATGCTGTATAGGCATCAGTAACAATCAAATAAACTCAGTGACGAACCTAAGACACATACTGTGCCAAGGCACTACCAACTACGCCACTGAAGGTCTTAAAAGAAGAGGCAAACCTCACAGCTAACTTCTACGCCAGGAATGAACGCATTCTTTCTGAATGCCTTGATGTTCATATTACAGCTTTTTCCCAACGTAGCTCGTGGCTTCGTGAGGTTAACTGGATCTACCACGTAATGGACGCCACTACCTCTTCCTTCATGTGCCCCCCAAAACTCCTTATGAACCACATAAGGGAGTCAACCTCCTGATCTTCTGGGTTCGAATTTTGTCGATAAATCAAGATCTAAATAATAATTTGTATATTTATCTCATGCATCAAAGTGACATGGACACTTCGTAAAACCATACATCGTAAACTGCACTTTATAACGCACACAGATACAGTTTGTGTTTATTGCATAGCTCTCTCTCTCTCTCTCTCTCTCTCTCTCTCTCTCTCTCTCTCTCTCTCTCTCTCTCTCTCTCTCTCTCTCTCTCTCTCTCTCTCTCTCTCTCTCTCTCTCTCTCTCTCTCTCTCTCTCAATTAACTGGGAAAGTGGCTAGTGCCTACGTTACAATGTCTTGTATTGATGCGTTTATTTGAAAGCAATTATGCACTTCCCTCCAGATTTTGTAAGTAATTGCTTTGTATATTTTTCCTCCTGCGACATTCATATATCTTCTTTGACATTTTTATTCAGTACTTTATGTTATTTTTTTCCGTACTAGTCACCATTTCTTTCAAGATTAGTTGATTTTTTGTTGCTGTTATAGGATTCTGTCTACCTTTGTATCTGTTGTCGTCTGTACTTTAACCTAACCTTCTTTCTCTGCATCTTATCCCACTTCTATGTGGGTCGATGTTTCTGACAACTCTCCTCCTCTTAGTACGGTCATATTTGATATCTCTTGACAGCTGCTTCTCTGTTGAATCCTCTCTAATGTTGTCCATCCATTTCCGTTTCGGCCTTTCTCTTCATCTCCTTCCCTGTATTTCCATTCCCATAACTTTCTTCCCCACATATGCCTCATCTCTTCTCATCACATGGCCATACCATTGCAGTCTTCTTTCTTGCATCTTCTTCGATATCTCTATTACTTTCGTGATCCGTCTTATACTTTCCTTCCTGATCTTATCCCTTTTGGTTACTCCACACTTCCTAACACAACCTAAGCATGATTTCATATATACTTTCCTGTTTGTCTACCTCCATTCCAATCGGGACTCATAGTGACCCAAAACCTCAAAACCTCCAAAAAAATAAAATAAAATAAAATACAAATAAAAAAAATAAATTTACCGTACTCTACAGTGGCAGCTACTTGGAAGTATTCATATGGTGTTAATAACATTAAGTTTATTATTTTTGATAACTTAAACAAATTTGAATGATTATTAGCTTAGGTTACGTTACATTACAATAGGTTTAAGTAGAGGTAACAGTTGCCAAGGTAGATTGCATTCTATTTTGGCGCCGTCATTTTTTGATGGGATTCGCCGTAATTTAGTGGTAAAGAGCACGTGTCGGGAAGCGACTAACAACGGGTTCGATCCCACCACGGAGCGTTCGATAGTGCATCCAACTTAAATCCCCCAACTCCAATCTGTATCCACTCTCATTCGAATAGGGACTACTGGTGACACATTGAACGTTCCTTTATTATAAACATGTAGTAGGTTGGTCCATGGCATCAACCGACCGTTGCTATACTACAGCTGAAGGGTCTTGTAGACTTAAATAAGACTGACAAGGACAGTTCGATGTTAAGTCTTCCTTCAGTTACGGTTCTCTTTCTATGCCTACATCAACACTAAATAGTCGTGGATATTCGTAACATATTTCTTATTATCCCTTCACATCTGACAAGTCACAATACTCCCCAGCTCTGTTTCTCTTTGTTTTCTTCGTGCCCAGGCCCGATGAGGGTAATTTTGAAAGTTCTATGTAATCTTTCGATGTAGGAATGTAGATCATATTGTGACATATGCAATTAACGCATGATTCCGAAATACCTTTAAATTATCTTCAATAGATGTGGTTAGAGTGATAATTATCTGAAAACTCAATCTTCGAGTTGTCGGCGCGTTAAATACTCGTAGTTGATTGGTCCTGAGTGTCACGGTCTCGACCAATCCCGTTGAAGGTTACAGTAGATGTTCATTTGGTTGAAGGACTTGTCGAAAGCCTTCATAAAATTCACTTCACACTGTTGAAATCTCAAGAGTCGAAAGAGTTTTATCGTCGGTTCGGTGGTATATTGTGTTGCTTTCTCTCGGGTCGGGTGGGTTCCCGATAATAATTATACTCTCCTTGAGCGTTAAAAGTGCTAAGTATTGGAAATCATTCCGACTGATTTTGAGCGAAGTTAATCATAATTATTATTATTATTATTATTATTATTATTATTATTATTATTATTATTATTATTATTATTATTATTATTATTATTATATCCGAGATCATATTGAGTGTTAGGTAGACGTATTCTTATAAAAAAAAAATTTGTAGAGCAATCACCCGGCGATTCATTTCTTGATTTTTTTTCCAATTATTTAGCTTCTGCCACATAATTTTGGTACGTTTAAAACTTCCACTGAGTTTATGTTCATGCCTACACATTCACAAAAACAGAAAAACAACTGAACTTATTATATGCATGTACATAAAACAAAAATCTGCAATATATATATATATATATATATATATATATATATATATATATATATATATATATATATATATATATATATATATATATATATATATATATATATATATATATATATATATGAAAAGCGCACAATTAAGCTGGAGGAAGTTCAAAGACATGCCACGAAACTGGTGCCAGAAGAATTAAAGTTACCATCACTTGAAGCTAGAAGAATGAGGGGGTATATGGTGACGGTTTTTAAATTCCCTCATAATTAAGACAGAGAGGATAGGGATCGATATTTTGACATGGCTGGCTCTAGAGCTAGAGGTCATAGTTTGAAGCTTTGTATGGAAACTTTGCAGGATGTAAGGAAGTACTTTTTTTATAGTGCAAGAGTAGTTGATGATTGCAATTGGCTAAACGAGGAGGTATTTAATGCTAACTCAATCCATAGTGTTTAGGACAAGTATGATAAGTATCACTGAGTACAAAAATGGAACCGACCGGGGAGTTACGAGCATAGGGCTCTTATGGGCAATCACAATTAGGTAATTGCTTGCATACATACATTCATACATACATACATACATATATATATATATATATATATATATATATATATATATATATATATATATATATATATATATTATGTTTAAATATAACTTTTAGTACCCATGTGCACATGTCACCATGTACAGTTATTTGATTAATGATAAAAAAAGGAGGTCTTGTCAGGTGTCTAATTAATTGTAGGTGTGTGTTCCAGTACATAATTTTTTTTAGGTATGAATATTACTTCGGTGGAAATTTGAAGCAATATTAAATGATGTAGCAAAAACTAAATAATTGAAATAAAACTTCAAGAAATGTATTTACTATTATTATTATTATTATTATTATTATTATTATTATTATATTATTATTATTATTATTATTATTATTATTATTATTATTATTATTATTATTATTATTAACATTCTTATTATTATTCCTGCTGTTGTCGTGGTTGTAAAATCAGCACTTAAATGTCCGTGTATCTTATTTAACAGATGGCTCCCCCACGCAAGATTTCCCATTCGTGTTCAGCTGGAACTCTCCCTACCTTCACTCAACTTCATGTGGGGGGAGATGGTTTACTGCTCGTTCCCCCACCCTCACGGCCACACCCTACCCACCAGGGGCACGCCCATATAATCCATAATAATGGATTTCTTAGGTAAGTTTCCTTTCAGAGTAATTAGAGAAACTCGTTAAAGTGATTTGTTTTGTTCTTCATTTTCCAAAAATAAAATGTAGACTACACTGATTATATTAGTATATATATATATATATATATATATATATATATATATATATATATATATATATATATATATATATATATATATATATATATATATATATATATATATATATATATATATATATATATATATATATATATATATATATATATATATATATATATATATATATGTGTGTGTGTGTGTGTGTGTGTGTGTGTGTGTGTGTGTGTGATTACCTAATTGTGATTACCTAATTGTGTTTACGGGAAAGAGCCCAAAGCTCGTATCTTCCCGTCTCCTCATCGGTTCCATTTTATACTTAGTGATACTTATCATACCTGTCCTTAAAACTATGGATTGAGATAGCATTAACTACCTCCTCGCTTAGCCAATTCCAATTATCAACTACTCTTACACTGAAAAAGTATTTCCTTACATCCTGCAAACAAGTTTTCTTACGAAGCTTCAAACTATGACCTCTAGTTCTAGAGCCAGCCATATCAAAATATCGATCCCTATCCACTCTATCATAACCATGAAGGAATTTAAAGACTGTCACCATATCCCCCCTCACTCTTCTAGCTTCGAGTGATGGTAAGTCTAATTCCCTCAGCCTCTCATCATAACTGAGATTGCGTATTTCTGGCACCAGTTTCGTGGCATGTCTTTGAACTTTTTCAAGCTTAGCTATGTGCTTTTTCAAGTGCGGATTCCAAAAGGGGGCTGCATATTCGAGTTTTGGCCTCACATAGCTTACATAAATATTTCTGAACATTTCCTTGTCCATATGCCTGAAGGCTACCCTTACATTTGATAAGAATGCATATGCTGCCCTTACTATGCCATTTATATGTATTTCTGGAGACAAATCTGCCAGTATGTTTACTCCTAGATCTCTCTCATTTTCTGTCTCTTGAAGTTGTACTCCAGCCACCGAGTAGTCAAGCTTGGGCCTTCTTGCACTTGTACCCATTCTCATTACCTTACATTTTGAAGTATTGAATTTCATTAGCCACTTTTCTGACCACTCATGCAGATTATTTAGATCCTCCTGATGTTCTCTACCATTGTTCTCGTTTTTTACTTTCTTCACAATCTTTGCATCATCTGCAAACATATTCATGAATTAATTTACAGACTCTGGTAGGTCATTTACATATACAAGGAACAAAAGTGGCCCTAAAACTGAACCCTGTGGAACTCCACTACTAACTCTTCTCCATTCAGACACTGAGTATCTTACTCTAACCCTCTGTTCCCTTCCTTCTAAGTAAGTTTTTATCCATTCCAAAACATTTCCACCTATTCTAGCCATTGATTGCAGCTTCCTAATAAGTCTCCCATGTGGAACAGTGTCAAACGCTTTCTGGAAGTCTAGGAATATGCAATCTGCCCAGCCCTCTCTTTCCTGTAAGATTTGGCTTACCTCATCATAAAATTCTAATAAGTTTGTTACTGTTGATCTACCTTCTCTGAAGCCATGTTGCCTCACTGACAAAAAGTTGAAGGATTCCAAGTGAAGAGAGATATGTTTCCTTAGTAGTTTCTCCATAACTTTGCAAACTATGCTGGTCAAGGAAACTGGTCTATAGTTCAGAGCCGTATCCCTCCTTCCCTTTTTGAAGATAGGTATCACATTTGCTTGTTTCCAGCATCTTGGAATCTCCCCCGACTCCAGTGACTTTTTAAATATAATACTTAGTGCCACTGATATTGTGTTTGCGCATTTTTTAAGCACATGAGGGGATATGTCATCGGGACCTGTAGCTTTATGAACATCTAAATCCTGTTCAATTTGACCTCACTTTCCAATCTTACTATTTCGCAATTAATTTAAATATTTGTTCTATGCATAGAACAATGTATTGAATTAAATGTATAAAGAAGACACGAAAAGGTTAGGTGGTAGTAAGATAAACAGTTATTCAGAAGAGTGAGTTCATTTTGTGTAAGGTCTTTATTAATATAGTTAAATGTGTCTAATTGGTAATTTTTTTTTTATGAATTACTGTATTAGTAACCATTTAGTTGTGTTTTGATGTTTTAGGGCATTAAATAGCTTGCAAGTTCGTTTAAACATTGGTTCCACCTTTTATTTTTTTTTTTATGAGCAACGCCGGAACTGGCAAGCCAGCTGCCCTCATTAGGCCCGGACATGAAGAAAACATTAAGACGAAAAAAAAAAAGATTAAGGACAAAGCATAAATAAGGGTATGATACACTATATGGAAAAGACAGGCTGAAAGAATAGTTGAAGTACTGAGGACTTACAGGTAGGGCAGGATTAGGCTCTGAGATGATGATAGATCCGCATTTTGATGGCAGATAGATTATAAATATTAGGAAAGACAGAAGGAGGAAGAGAGTTCCAGAGTCTGGAGGTGGATTGGAAGAAGCAGTTGCTGCACTGACCAATCCGCGAGCTACAAATTTCCACACAGTACTTGTAAGACGAGGCCGCTTAGTGAGTGCTGCACGGCCTCGGCAGTGGAGGAGGGATGCAACTCGCCGACTCATCAGAGCAGCGATGGAAGGACTAGCGATAGAAAAGAGATAGGGATGATACCTTAAGGCGAAGAGAAAGAGAATCTAGATTGGAAGTAAGAGAAGGGTCATTAATGAGTCTGACTGCCTTAGATTCAACCCTATCAAGGAGTTAAATATATGAAGAAGCACCCCAGATGTGCGAGCAGTATTCTAAGCAGGGACGGATATGACCTTTATTGATTTTAAGTAACAGTAAAGAGGAAAACTAATGTCGAAAATGAAATAGAACCCCCAATATTTTGGATGCAGAATTAGATATTTGGATATGTGATTCTTCCAAGACGAGTTAGAGGCTATCGTGATTCCTATTATATTAATATAATTAAGAGGATAAAGTTCATTAGTTTTGAAAGCAATTGGAGTATCAGGAGAAGAAAATAAAGAGACAGCCAGAAACAGTGTCTTGGAGGCACTAAAGTTTGGGTGTCTCACTCAGATACCCTCTGCAAATTGAAGATGAGAGTAGAAGAAAGAGTGATATGAGACTGATTATGAGTAGCAGATGAAGAGTGTGAAGAGAAGGCAGAGGAAAAAAATCGTTGATGAAGAGAAAGAACAGGGCCCTGTGGGACACTACTGATAACAGGGAATGAGCTAGATATTGTGCCGTCAACAATCACAGATATAAAAAGGTCCTAAAGAAAACTAGAAATCAGAGAACAAAGAGAAGGGATGTTGCCATAAGCAAGGAGCTTGGCCAACAGAGCCTTGTGCCAGACTGTTCAAAGCCTTAGAGATATCAAGAGCGACAATAAAGGATTCCCCATAGTTCCTCAGAGAAGATGACTATGCATGAGAAAGATAGGACAGGAGGTCACCAGTGTATTTTGCCTCATGGAAGTCGTACTGGTCATCAGAGAGAACTGAGTTAGATTGAAGACCTTTCAAGAAGTGAGAATTGAGCAAAGTTTTGAACACCTTAACGATAGCAGAAGTTAGGGCAATAGGTCGGTAGTTTAAAGGAATAAAGTGGTCACTCTTAGGAGCAGGTTGAACCAGAGCATGCTTCCAAGATAAAGGATAGATACTGGTTGAAAAAATGAGGTGAAAAAGACAACAAAGCACTGGTGCCAGTTCATCTAAAACTCCTTAAGGAACCTTGCAGGGTTACCATCAAGCCCTGATGCCTGGTTTGTCTTTAGAGGGTGAAGAACCGTATGGACTTTGCATGAAGAAAATATAAAGGAGGGCATATGATTAGAGAGGGGTAAAGTATGAGAGACAGGTGCACTGGAATCCTTGCAGAAGGCTTGGCAGAAAATGAGAAGAGAGTGGCTTTGTCAGTAGGAGAGCAAGCTATAGAACCATCAGTACCTATGAGAAAGGGTAAGCTTGAGTTACAGAAGTTTTTGGAGAGGTTTCTGGCTAATGCCCAGAGACATTTATCAGTGAGAGAGGAGTAAAAGTCATCAACATTCCTTCTTTAAAAGGAAGCTTTAGCCATTCTAATCTGAGCAATACAGCAATTCTCAGCTATAATAACAGCAGAACGAGTTAAATCAAAAGGGGAGGTTTGGTATGACCGGTATGCCCCATCCCTGGCCTGAACAGCCATGAAGCAGCCATGGTCAATCCAAGGATTTTGGGGAGAAAAAGTATTCATAGAGTAGCGGATGAATGCCTCCATTCCAGAGGTTATGATCTTGGCAACTTTTAATGCTAACTGATCAGGGTTGCAGGTACGAAAGCAGTAGCCATCCCATGAGATGTCAAGATAAAGTTACGCAAATCATTGCATTGGATACTCTCAATGTCCCAAAGGCGGTGTTGAGTAGGAGGAATTGATGAGGGGAGCAAAAAAGGAAGAGATTGAGATCACAGAGTGGTCAGATTTACCAAGAGGGGAAAGCACAGTATATGAGTAGTTTGAAGGATTAGAAGTAAGAAATAGGTCAAGAGTGTTAGCTGTATGTTTGTGTCAATTGGTAACATGAGTAGGATGTTTGATAATCTGGTCCAAATCATGAGTAATAGAGAAAGCAAGTGCCTCTCTTCCTCCTATATCAGTGTGAGAAGATTTAAGCCACTCATTGTGGTATACATTAAAGTCCCTGATATAGAGAAGTACAGCATGTGGGTGAGAAGATTGTAATGACTCATGGCAAGAAAACAGATATTCAAAGAAAAACACAAAGTCTGTGGAGTTAGGAATGCAGTAGCAGAAGCATAGGATTATTGTGGTAGTGGAGAGATAGATCTTCAGCCAAAGAACATCAAAGTCAGGAGATTCAAGTCCATGACTTGCAATAGGGGTGTTAGTGTTGCAGTAGGCACAGACTACACCTTTGGAACGGAAACGAGAATATATGTTATTGTGAGATTTGAGATGGGTCAGTGGTAGCATGGCTAAACAGCTGGGTTTCAGAGAGAAGGTGGAAGTCAGGAAGGGATGTACCCGTGTTGTTCCACAGATGAAAGATTGGAGTTCAGACCACGAATTTTAGAAAAGCGAAGAATGAAAGAAGCAGATCAATCATGAGGTGCAAGGTTGAGGACAGAAGCAATACTACCACCAATTGTGTCTACCCTCACATCAATAGTGGAGTCAACAAGATCCCCGGAGATTTATAGCACCCCTCTGTGTCAGGTATTGGGAGCCATAAGCTGTGGACCTTCCGTGATTATAGTAAAAATGGGGAAAAAGAGAGAAAAAATAAACAGATGGGAAATGTTGTGACTTGTCAAATGTAGTGGTATAGTAAGAGATGTGTAACTAATACACCAGAATATTCGGTGTAAATGTGGGCATAAGGAAAGGACCGTGCCTGAAAGAAAACTCAAATATAGCTGTTTAGACCAGTCCTAGTTAAGTCCGTAATACCTTCAGTCATAGTATTTCAGCGGGCGACTGCTGTCATGGCCATCCTGCTAATCATGCACAGCCTACTAAGTATGTACTTGTATTGTGTTAAGGATGCACTGTAAATGAGATTGTAGCAGGTGTAAATTTTATCTTGTTTTAATGGTCCTTGAAAAAAGGATATTTACATCATGCTGAACATGATTCCTTGCATGATAAATTCCTAATGACTTGGTAAGTAATTATTTAATAAAGTGTGTAATAAATTAAGGTATGCTTTTATATGCTCAACTTTATCGTTATACAATTTTGAGTGGTTCTAGACACACACACAAAAAAATCTAAAACCTGAACTGTATGAGTATGCTATTTTGCATTTTTTCTACACGTCAGTGATGCATGAATTGCTGTTTTACAATTAAGACAGAGCAAATAAGTTTTAGAACGAGGAAAGGTTGTCATCAACAGTTGCGTCTCAACGTAAACTCAAGCACAAATTAATTTTGTTATATTAAACAATATTTGATCATTGCAACAAAAATAATTAAATAGATATATAAATGTTCTCTTGTTTTTCCTTGATATTGTCCATTTTTTTCGTGTTAAAAAGAAATTATTTGTATTGCCTCTTAAACGTAAAAATCCGTCAGCTCAGCTTTTCCATTGAACACTTTCTTCAAACCATTGGCTTAAAAGTAAAGCTCAGACCTGCGCTTTGAAGAAGAATCTCAGTCTCAAGGCTTGAATTTACCTCTTGATTTCACTATTTAAGACTAACAAAGATGAAGAACATCATCGAGGCCTAAATCTTAGGAGTATAAGAAAATGCATCAATATGTATAGTTAACAAACTAAAAGATAGATACACGTAGAACAAGTTGAAATAGACCTTTTAAGACTTTCAGAAGGAAGCTACACTGTTTAGTGGTACCTCCCATGCAGTTGGTATATAATATGTTCGTCATAGCTTACTGTTGGATGCAGCTTAGTTCTTATAATTATTACAAGTAAATTTCACTAGTATATATTTATTATTACATAATGTACGTAATGGTTCAAGCGGTAGCGTCCGCGACTCTGAGGCGTCAGGTCGAGGGTTCGCGCCCCGTCACGGTCTTAGGTTAGCAAGGGCATGCACTCAGGGCAAGGATTACATCTGCCAAAACAAGTCTTTCAAAAGAAGGCAACCGTCCTAGCCCTTGGTAGAAAAGGGAGTCCGTGACGTAAAACCGGAACATAATATACGTAATGCTAATAGGTATTTGGTGTATGTTCCATTTAACGTTAAATCTCTGCCTCTCCCGTGTTCGCCACAGTAGGACTAACCATGATCCCGGGATAAGGCTGGAATACTTCCTCCTTGTTCCCCTGCATGTCGTAAAAGTCAACTATACTGGGTGGAGCGAGGGGACTGGAAGTCCCCTCCTTTGTATTTGCTTCCCACGATGAGTCAGTATTTTTGCTTGGCTTAAGGCATCCATCCCTCTATAAGCGAATTGTGGCTTCTGTATATAGAAATTAAAAGGAATAGGAGTGAAGATTGGACCATCTCTTCCTTCTCTAATTGATGGTAGCTAGTAGAAGGGCTGAGGATAAGCATAGACCGCATAGTATGGTGAAACCCTGCTGTGTTTATCAGGATGTAGCATCGTGTCTGGAAAGAAATTATTCTTGGTAAGGAGCAAGAATACCTACTCCGTGTTCCCCTGCGTTTCAGAAAAGTTGACTAAATTTGCAAAACGAGGGGACTGGGAGTCCCTTCCTTCGTGTTTTCATTCAAAAAAGACAAGTTTTTACTTTGACTTAGCCACCCCTTATATATATATATATATATATATATATATATATATATATATATATATATATATATATATATATATATATATATATATATATATATATATATATATATATATATATATATATATATATATTCTTGTTGTTCCGGTTTTACGTCACGGACTCCCTTTTCTACCAAGGGCCAGGACGGTTGCCTTCTTGCGAAGGACTTGTTTTGGCAGATGTAATCGTTACACTGAGTGCATGCCCTTGCTAACCTCAGATCGTGACGGGGCGCAAGCCCTCGACTTGACGCCTCAGAGTCGCGGACGCTACCGCTTGAGCCACGGCGACTACACACACACACACACACACACACACACACACACACATATATATATATATATATATATATATATATATATATATATATATATATATATATATATATATATATATATATATATGTGTGTGTGTGTGTGTGTATGTATGTATGTATGTATGTGTGTGTGTGTGTGTGTGAGTAGTTAATTTTCTAAATATCTAAATTTCCTAAATAATGCTTCTATTTCATTTATATAAAAAAAAAAACTTGCTAATGTTAAACTTACTCATATTGTAGAAATTATTCATTCACTTTTGCTCTAATTTTCCTTTCACCACCGAAAAAAGGAATGCTAATATTGTTTTATTTGTATGTACTTTAGTAATCATTTAATATAAAAGAGAGTTCTGTTTGCAATAGCGTATTGCACCATTTTATATAATTATATAATATATTTATATAATATATCGTTTATAGTTCTTGACTTTATTTCTGCCTGTTACTTGGCTTAGGATAATAATAGCATGTTTTATTTTATTATTTTTTGGCCCGTCCTGGTGTCACAATAAAAAAAAATAAAAAAATAAAAAGTATCCTATGCAACCTCCGTAACCTCACACATCTTTAAGTCCTCCCTTTCCACATTCACATGCCAGTTTTACCTACCCCTCTTCCTCCTGCTTTAGCATCCTTATTTTACCATACCCCATCCTGCCTCATCACATGCCTAAACCATCTCAGTCTCACCTCTCACCATATTCCAATAATAATCTTAAACAAAAAATAACGTATTTTTTACAGGGTATGGGTTGAAGTGAGAGGGTCCGGAGTACATGTGTACCCTCACGAAGCAGCTTCGTTGCCCTCCTTGGTGGTTGCTCAACTAGACCAATGCGATATTGTCGTCTCCTCTCAGTCAACGGGCCCCACTTACCAGGTTCGAATTTTCTTGCAGGTGAGTTCATTTTGCTTTACTTTTAGCGAGGTTATGTTCTTAATTTGACTTATATTTTACTGTGCTGTATCCGAATGCATGCATGATAAGCACGGTAATTACAAACCGTTTTTTCTTTTCTTTAAGTATAGTAACAGTAAAAAAGCAAACATATTCCTTACATTATATTTGCCAAGAGCTTTTCTTGAAGGATACGTCAGGATCTCTCTCTCTCTCTCTCTCTCTCTCTCTCTCTCTCTCTCTCTCTCTCTCTCTCTCTCTCTCTCTCTCTCTCTCTCTCTCTCTCTCTCTCGCTAGTACAGTGGTAACGCGCTGGCTTCGCATTCACGAGGTCGGCAGATCGGTTCCCGTCCAAGACCGAGAGTTTAAGCTGTTTACTGGGAGGTTACTGCTGTGGCTGGTCACCACAGTGGTGGGTTGGGGCTCTCCCCGGCTGACGTTCTGAGGAGCATCTTAGATAGATATTGGATTGAAACCCGGCAGCCTTTACCTTGACTTTTACTTATTAGTGTACTCCTAGATTTGTAACCCCTTTGTATATTGGAAATAAAGGTTTATTATTGTTATTATTATTATTATTATTATTATTATTATTATTATTATTATTATTATCATTTCTCTCTCTCTCTCTCTCTCTCTCTCTCTCTCTCTCTCTCTCTCTCTCTCTCTCTCTCTCTCTCTCTCTCTCTCTCTCTCTCTCTCTCTCTCTCTCTCTCTCTCCATAATATAGATAAGAAAAAATCTCTCTGCTTGTATTATTAGACTTATCAAAAGCTTTCGACAGTGTAACCATGAAATTCTTATTAATAAATGTACTAACCTAAATATTAGCCCGACCTGGTTTAGAGAGTATCTATCTAATCGCAGTCTATCCGTCTTAACAGCATTATTTCTACTCCAAAAAATGTATCATTTGGTGTTCCACAGGGATCAGTCCTTGGTTCTATCCTCTTCTCCATTTACGTAAATGATCTATCTTGTTTCATTTCTGACTGTCTAGTTGTACAATATGCAGATGACACTCAGCTTACTCCTTACTGGTGATATTAATAATCTCCCAGAGCTAACCTTAAGAGCAGAAAACACTCTGTCAATAATTAAAACCTATTTTCAAGAAATTGGGATGTTAATTAACGAAAGTATAACACAGTGCATGTGTATTGGTTCAAAGTACCATGTAGCACAAATTCCAGAAAACACAACAATTAATTTTTGCGGCAATATCATCACACCTTGCAAAACAGTAAAAAATCTAGAAATTTACTTTGATAACTACATCTTGTTTGATTCCCATATAGATAAAGTATGCAAAAAGGTTACAGGAACACTAATGTACTTATCACGTATAAGAGACAATTTTGAGACCACTACTCGAATAACGGATGTTGAATCTCTAGCCCTAAGTCACATAAATTATTGCACAACTGTATGGAGAGCTACCTGTAAGACTCAGATAAACAGAATACAGAAGGTTATTAATTTTGCAGCTGGAATTGCCCTGGGAGGAATAAGAAAATATGACCACATCACACCAGCTCTCAAAAAACTTGGGTGGCTGCGGGCAGCAAACAAGGTCGCCTATACTAGTTACATTTTTGTATGCGAAATTTTGAACCATCATTATCCTGGCTGGCTATTTAATTTCAAAATAGTCAGGGATATAAGGGGAACTAAAACAAGACAGAGTAGTGAGCTCTTTATTCAGAGAACAAACACAGATGCAGGTCTAAAGATGATCACTATTAAAGGGCCCACACTCTGGAAAAATATTCCAGAACATCTTAAAATTTCATCCTCCACAGCTTTCAAGGGCAAACTATATAGTTAGCTTTTGGACAAATAGTTACTGCTCATACACTGATCAAACTTAATGATTTAATGCAATTTCTCTTAACATTAACCATTCTATATGTAAAGAGATCTTGCCGTCTTTGATTTCTAAGCTAAGAATTCTCATTGTAACGAACGCAAATATAGTGATGATGCCGATAATAACGATCCTATATCGAGTGTTATTATTACTACTTTATTGTTAACATTTTTATTACAATATGATTTTTGTTATGATTATTATACGTATCTGTTAACTCAAGGTAGTCTTCATTTTCTAGGAATGCTATATTTCTTTTCACTGTATATATTACCCTCTTACTTATTAGTTCAATTACATGTCTACTTGTAAGTGTACTCTTAGTTTTGTAAAAGAATAGCCATTCTCAAATGGAAATAAATGTTTGTTTGTTCTCTCTCTCTCTCTCTCTCTCTCTCTCTCTCTCTCTCTCTCTCTCTCTCTCTCTCTCTCTCTCTCTCTCTCTCTCTCTCTCTCTCTCTCTCTCTCTCTCTCTCTCTCTCTTTGTCCATTTATCAGCAGTGATTTAAAAAAAAAATATTTCCGCATATTTTTAGAGAGTACTTTGTTATCAACCTCTATTCACTTACCTCTAGGTTGTAACACAAATTGCCTCATTAGACAATTCCTAGTGTTAGCATAATGTACTTACTTAAATGTGCTAATGGGAAAGAGCCTACGTTCGTAACGCCCCATCTTCTGATTTTTGCCTTAGGTTTGCTCACTAACACATCACATTTTTCCTTAAAGGGGCCAACGTATGTGGCATTCACCGTGTCTTCACTTTGTGAATCGCACGCGAGCGCTCTCGCGTGTATGTGTGTGTGCGCGCGCCCCTGATTGTATTTACCTAAATCAACCTGGCTGATTAATTTTCCTATCGCTAACAGTTATCATATCTATCCTCAAAACTATGAATGAGTGGTTGTGTGTGTAAACTAAGAGTCGTTTAAAAGGGCTATATTGGCATTATTGCGTTCTGGTATTTTTCAAGATCTCTTTAACATACTGAGAGGTCACGTATCTGGACAAGGGATGTGAAGGCCATCACGAACTCCAGTGCCATTTTGTATGATGCCACATAATTCAGTGATGCGTATTTGTAATCATTATTAGCTCAATCAAAGCTGGAAACTTGCGTAATGTGCCTATTTTTACAATCGGTTTATTCATGTGATTATCAATTTCTGTAAATCATTGTAGTCTAACCAACTGGGTCATCCACTAAGCTACGAAAACGGTTTTCCCCTATCTCAATATTAAGAGAAGTTGGAATATGAGCAGTATTGCTTAAACAGTTTTTAAAGATGGTGAATGATTTTGCCTTTCTTAACCAGAGAGTTTTATCTGTTATAATGATAAAGAATAAGGTTCACGTTCACAGTATAATGATAAGGCTATCTTTGGTGCAAAGGAGTTCAATTTGAGAAAGGAAATAAAGATAGATTATTATAGCTATGTTCTTTACAGCTCAAATTTGAGGGTGAAGCTGGGGGTATCAAGGCAGTATCTTGTTAAGGAGTTGCAATTATTAAGTAAACCGTCGATGATGAACGCTGTGCAAAATATCAGGTTTTAGATGTAACAGTTTTAATGCTGTCATGATGGAATAACTATATTTATGACGTTAAAAAAAACTTGTGGTCACTCTCCACTGGGAAGTTAAAAAGAAAAACAATATTATGTACCGTTTTATGTGTCACAGGTAGTCCCACTGCGAATGGGGGTGGACGTACATGTTGGGCAGGGGGGATTAAGGCTGCATGCCCTTACTAACTCCTCGCAGTGTGATCTAACCCGCGTTTGTCGCTTCCCAACTCTCGCTCTCTACCCAGAGCCACCACGGCCCCCTCCCCCGGTACTAAGAAGGTAAAATACTGTAAATATACAGTTCCTCAAGCAGGTAGGAGAAAATTAATATGGGAAAGATTTTGACAACGCTGGAATGGGGCAAGAGAACGGCTATGTATAAGGATAATAATGACTTTGCACTCTAAACAACCCTTTTTTAACGTTTACAAAACCTGACATTGACTCCCACATTTGAATTTTAGATAGAATTTGTATTTACGTTTATTTTTATTACTGTTTAATAATTAAGTTAGTGTGCCATAACTCGCAAAATCAGATATATACAGGAAACTACTGTTGCATATAAGGTACATCGATATGCAGGTGTAATTTTTCTATTATATCGCAATGAAATATATTTATAAATATGATTTCCTATTGGAATTTGATAGCGCGCACAAAAAATGTGAACACGTACATATATTCGTGTACAGCGAGAGAGGAACTCGTCTGATAAAGCTTATATACCCGGATTTACGTCAAACGTCTCAGGCGCAAGTCACTCACCTAGTGTTCCACGATCACGTCGTTACCCAACCAGAATGATTAGTGTTCGTTTTTCGTTCTTGGCGATCGCGTAGACTTCGCAAGTGCGGCTGAGGAAGACGCATTTTATCAGTTTCAACGCTTCTGAATAGTTGCAGTTTGGTTAATGGTGAATAGCTGACGCTGATTTTTCGTTCATCTTGAGAGTAGTTGCCATTGGATTAATGATCTTTTCATATATTTAGGTGAACAAAGGCATATTTCGGGAAAGGTAAAAGTGATGTTAAAATGAAGAGGTCAACCTCATTAAACGTACAAATTGAAGTTCAACAGCAAATTAAGACTCACATTGAGGGGAATATTAAGGTTTGAAATCGCCCTAATTTTTAAAATAGAGACAAAAATTATGTGTGGATTGAATGCTGCAACGCAACAAGTATAGAAAAAAAAAACACCCATTGACATTACATACGAGTACTTTAAATGTGCAAAAGCGGAAATAACGAAAACACAAAGGAAAGTCACTGAAACAGTGTTTTGGAGTGTTATTTTATAATAAATATAGGAAATATATATCCATTTTTGTTTATAAATATTATATTTATAAAAAAAAGTGTTATTCAAAATTAACAAGGAAAGATACTAAGTGGCTGATCTATTATATTATTATTATTATTATTATTATTATTATTATTATTATTATTATTATTATTATTATTTTAATAGATATGGTACCTAAACTAGTCTTTGATACACGAATGTGCAGATAAACAAAGTTCTCTGAATTTTTTTGACCTTGGGCAGAGCTCGTAGCAAATGGTGTTCCTACATGAATATGCAAATAAACATTTGACTCACACTTCTTCTTGAAATATCTGTGAAGTGCTTAGTCATCAAGAACTGAAATAGAGAAGTGAAATTTGATAGTTAAGTAAAGAAAATCAAACAAAATCACGGTTCTTAGGCCAAAGTTTTCGCATTTCGTGATGGAGAAACAATGTGCCCTACCCGGCCAGGTAAGAGCATATCTGATTGACAACTCATTGTCTTACATGTATAATCCTTATGTCTAGGCAATACAGAGGGTATTTTCCTTAGGGAAGCCTTTCGCTTCAGGTGTTTCTCCTTCCCTGCACCCAAATATATCAATCATAAATAACGTGTAATGCAATCTATTAATTTGATATTGAAATGAGGTAATCGTTTACAAGCTTAGAAATGGAATATGTATTATATATATATATATATATATATATATATATATATATATATATATATATATATATATATATATATATATATTATATATATATATATATATATATATGTGTGTGTGTGTGTGTGTGTGTGCTTTTCTCAGTCTACTAATTGGAGCGGAGCGAGGATACTGGGAGTCCCTCCGTTGTATTTCCCTCCCAAGCCGAAAAGGGCTATACGAGTTTTTTTTTTTTTTTTTTTTTTTTTTGAGCAGAATTAAAGATCCTTATTCAGAAAGTGATTTTTTTCAAGGCCTTCCGGAATAAATGAGGTGAAGACATGAACACCCAAACCATTTTATCTATTTATTTAGTCGAGATTTCGTTGCGGTAAAGTAATACATAGCACATTATATAAAGGAAAAGGAAACAAATAAACAGCCTTAATTCACCAGCTCCAACCTGTCTATATCCTGCCTCATTCGAATAGGGATTAATAGTGACAAAGACGGCGAA
>JAXCGZ010004075.1:0-10000 GCA_037179515.1 Halocaridina rubra
GTGATAGAGATCCGTGGATCAGAAGATACGTTTTTGATTCGGAGTCCCGTGATTGCTGACGACATCAGGGTTATCCGGACAGATAAGTACAGAGTTATTATATTTCTAACAATATTTATAACTACGTGTGAGGGACAGAATGAGCTCATTTAATTGAACACTCGTAGGTAGAATGTATGTTAGAAAATGTATTATTCTGTATGAGGAAGTTTTAATTTAAGGTGAGGAGAGTTTATTTAAATATTCACATATCAGCAGTTCATAAACCCCCATATAAAATATTTGCATGTATGTTTATGCATGTAATATTAATTATATTTTATTGGTAGAGGATTTAATTTTGAGATCGTGGTAGGCCTCTACTGAAGCCGTGTCAGGATTTCCGAATTTAGGGGGTTATAAGATCGAAGGGTAAATAACACACAGGAAATCTTCCACAGCCATATCAAAATATCGATCCCTATCCACTCTATCATAACCATGAAGGAATTTAAAGACTGTCACCATATCCCCCCTTACTCTTCTAGCTTCGAGTGATGGTAAGTCTAATTCCCTCAGCCTCTCATCATAACTGAGATTGCGTATTTCTGGCACCAGTTTCGTGGCATGTCTTGGAACTTTTTCAAGCGATCTTAATATATATTATTGACCGCAGTTAAATTATCCTTTTCATAACCCTGAATTAGTAATTCCAAGTGACCTTGTGGTTCTTCAATTTGTGTTTCGGGGTTACATAAGTAGTTTTTATACACAAAAATAATTCGTTTTCTGGCGTATAATATTTTTCCTCATATTATTTAGTTTATGGTAAAAAAATTTATTTTCTATGATACTAGCCTGATTAGTTTTTTTATGGTTTATTTAAGGGGTAACTAAAGTATTGTTTCCAGGGAAAAAAAAAAAGTTCAATCTTTCAGTTTAGTTTTTATTGATTTTTACATGTATACGGTACATATTTGATGTATTAGTTAAAAATATATAATTTAAAAAAAAGAAAAAAAAAAGACATACATAATATATATCTGAGTTTGGAAGGTTTCATCCAACCTTCACCTCCTCTTGACAAGGCCAGGAGTTACAGCGCTAAACTGGGCATTTGCAAACACATTACATGCCCACCCCAGTATCTAAATGCCATGATTATATGAAAGGGGGCGCTGAGGACATGCAATGCAGCCCTTTCTGTTCTGGAGTGCAGCGTTTCTGAAATGAGGTGGGAACCTTAACCTCATTTTGTGGGTCGATTTTTGCAGTGAGATGGAGATCTTATCGTTATAAGAGGGGGCTGTTTTGGCCAAGCAATGGGGCCATTTTCATTAGGAAGTGTACATCTTAGGCAATGCGGCGGAAGATCTTCCGTAAAAAGAAAGGGTCTATTTATGCCATGCAATGGGGCCATTTTCACCAGAAAGTATACCGCTTAGGCATTGCTATGGAAAATTTTCCGTAAAAAGAAAGGGTCTGTTTATGCCATTCAATGGGGCCATTTTCACCAGGAAGTGTACCGCTTAGGCATTGCTATGGGAGATTTTCCGAAAAAAGAAAGGGTCTGTTTATGCCATGCAATGATGCCATTTTCACCAGAAAGGGTACCACTTAGGCATTGCTTTGGAAGATTTTCCGTAAATAGGAAGGGTCAGTTTATGCCATTCAATGGGGCCATTTTCACCAGAAAGTGTACAGCTTAGGCACTGCAATGGGAGCTTTTCCTTAAAAAGAAAGGGTCTGTTTATGCCATGCAATAGGGCCATTTTTACCAGGAAGTGTACCGCTTAGGCATTGCTGCGGAAGATTTTCCGTAAAAAGAAAGGGTCTGTTTATGCCAAGCAATGAGGCCATTTTCACCAGAAAGTGTACCGCTTAGGCACTGCAATGGGAGATTTTCCTTAAAAAGAAAGGGTCTGTTTATGCCATGCAATGGGGCCATTTTCACCAGGAAGTGTACCGCTTAAGCACTGCTTTGGAAGATTTTCCGTAAAAAGAAAGGGTCTGTTTATGCCATGCAATGGGGCCATTTTCACCAGGAAGTGTACCGCTTAGGCATTGCTATGGGAAATTTTCCTTAAAAAGAAAGGGTCTGTTTATGCCAAGCAATAGGGCCATTTTCACCAGGAAGTGTACCACTTAGGCATTGCTTTGGAAGATTTTCCGTAAAAAGAAAGGGTCTGTTTATGCCATGCAATGGGGCCATTTTCACCAGAAAGTATACCGCTTAGGCATTGCTATGAGAGATTTTCCGTAAAAAGGAAGGGTCTGTTTATGCCATTCAATGGGGCCATTTTTACTAGAAAGGGTACCACTTAGGCATTGCAATGGGAGATTTTCCTTAAAAAGAAAGGGTCTGTTTATGCCATGCAATGGGGCCATTTTCACCAGGAAGTGTACCGCTTAGGCATTGCTTTGGAAGATTTTCCGTAAAAAGAAAGGGTCTCTTTATGCCATGCAATGGGGCCATTTTCACCAGAAAGTATACCGCTTAGGCATTGCATTGGAAGATTTTCCGTAAAAAGAAAGGGTCTGTTTATGCCATGCAATGGGGCCATTTTCACCAGGAATTGTACCGCTTAGGCATTGCTATGGGAAATTTTCCTTAAAAAGAAAGGGTCTGTTTATGCCAAGCAATAGGGCCATTTTCACCAGGAAGTGTACCACTTAGGCATTGCTTTGGAAGATTTTCCGTAAAAAGAAAGGGTCTGTTTATGCCATGCAATGGGGCCATTTTCACCAGAAAGTATACCGCTTAGGCATTGCTATGAGAGATTTTCCGTAAAAAGGAAGGGTCTGTTTATGCCATTCAATGGGGCCATTTTTACTAGAAAGGGTACCACTTAGGCATTGCAATGGGAGATTTTCCTTAAAAAGAAAGCGTCTGTTTATGCCAAGCAATGGGGCCATTTTCACCAGGAAGTGTACCGCTTAGGCATTGGTGCGGAAGATTTTACGTAAAAAGAAAGGGTCTGTTTATGCCATGCAATGGGGCCATTTTCACCAGGAAGTGTACCACTTAGGCATTGCTTTGGAAGATTTTCCGTAAAAAGAAAGGGTCTGTTTATGCCATGCAATGGGGCCATTTTTACCAGAAAGCATACCGCTTAGGCATTGCTATAAGAGATTTTCCGTAAAAAGGAAGGGTCTGTTTATGCCATTCAATGGGGCCATTTTTACCAGAAAGGGTACCACTTAGGCATTGCAATGGGAGATTTTCCTTAAAAAGAAAGGGTCTGTTTATGCCATGCAATGGGGCCATTTTCACCAGGAAGTGTACCGCTTAGGCACTGCTTTGGAAGATTTTCCGTAAAAAGAAAGGGTCTGTTTATGCCATGCAATGGGGCCATTTTCACCAGGAAGTGTACCGCTTAGGCATTGCTATGGGAAATTTTCCTTAAAAAGAAAGGGTCTGTTTATGCCAAGCAATAGGGCCATTTTCACCAGGAAGTGTACCACATAGGCATTGCTTTGGAAGATTTTCCGTAAAAAGAAAGGGTCTGTTTATGCCATGCAATGGGGCCATTTTCACCAGAAAGTATACCGCTTAGGCATTGCTATGAGAGATTTTCCGTAAAAAGGAAGGGTCTGTTTATGCCATTCAATGGGGCCATTTTTACTAGAAAGGGTACCACTTAGGCATTGCAATGGGAGATTTTCCTTAAAAAGAAAGGGTCTGTTTATGCCATGCAATGGGGCCATTTTCACCAGGAAGTGTACCGCTTAGGCATTGCTTTGGAAGATTTTCCGTAAAAAGAAAGGGTCTGTTTATGCCATGCAATTGGGCCATTTTCACCAGGAAGTGTACCACTTAGGCATTGCTTTGGAAGATTTTCCGTAAAAAGAAAGGGTCTGTTTATGCCATGCAATGGGGCCATTTTCACCAGGAAGTGTACCGCTTAGGCATTGCTACGGGAAATTTTCCTTAAAAAGAAAGGGTCTGTTTATGCCAAGCAATAGGGCCATTTTCACCAGGAAGTATACCACTTAGGCATTGCTTTGGAAGATTTTCCGTAAAAAGAAAGGGTCTGTTTATGCCATGCAATGGGGCCATTTTCACCAGAAAGTATACCGCTTAGGCATTGCTATGGGAGATTTTCCGTAAAAAGAAAGGGTCTGTTTATGCCATGCAATGGGGCCATTTTCACCAGAAAGTGTACCGCTTAGGCATTGCTATGGGAGATTTTCCGTAAAAAGAAAGGGTCTGTTTATGCCAAGCAATAGGGCCATTTTCACCAGGAAGTGTACCGCTTAGGCATTGCTGCGGAAGATTTTCCGTAAAAAGAAAGGGTCTGTTTATGCCAAGCAATGAGGCCATTTTCACCAGAAAGTGTACCGCTTAGGCACTGCAATGGGAGATATTCAATACAAAGAAAGGGTCTGTTTATGCCATTCAATGGGGCCATTTTCACCAGGAAGTGTACCGCTTAGGCATTGCTATGGGAGATATTCAGTAAAAAGAAAAGGTCTGTTTTTGCCATGCAATAGGGGAACCTTTCCGGAATAGATTGTACAGTTTTCGCAATGGGTGGACCATTTATTGCAATATAAACTTATATTTATCCAAGAATGGGGGCATTGCTGCAGTGAGATTGATTTTTTTTTTTTAATCGTAGGAGTAAAGTCTTCATCTGCATGGTTTGGGGTGGGGTGGGGGGTTTCGATAATGAAGTTGGGCTGTTTTCTTTCGAAAGCTAACCCCAGTTTTTAGTGATATCATGCAAGAACACCTGCCTGCATTTTCGTGTGAATGTAATTTCGTTCACACGTTATTTTCGTGGACGCCTCCTCCAGGAAGTGCAACCGAAGAGAACTGAGTCTGCATTGATAGCTAAGGGACGGCGAACTGTTCGGTTTTCCCTGACTACTAAACTAAGGGACATCTGTCAGTACATAACGTAATTAGCTCCATACATCCATGTATCCATACATACGTACGAAAAATTATGTTCGTATAATATGTACGTACATACGTATGCACATGCGTACATACGGACGCAAATACACACATACTTACGCACATACATACCTACGTAAGCACACACATACCTACGTACGCACATACATACCCACTCACGCAAATACATACCTACGTGCGCACATACATACGTACGTACGCACATAATATTTGCGTACATACATATATAGATACGTACGTGTGTAAATGCGTGTGCACATAGGCAGACAGACAGGCATGCACGCACACTTACAGACAGACAGACATACTTATATCCCTAACTACCTATTTTCATACGTACTCAAGCACTTGCATATGTATGTACGTACCGACCTACCTACTTCCATATGTACTCTTCTAACTACCTACCTATCTATATTCATACCTACCTACTTAAATACATGCATGTGTACGTATATGGCAACCAACCAACATACATACATACATATATACATACATACACATATATGAAAATCTATAAACTACCGCTTCCAATTAGCTCTTTGTTTTTTTTTTTTTTAACTAGTGACCACAAATTTCCTATACGTTATGAATCCAGGTAAAAATGCCACAGGAAGAAGTCACAGGAAGAAAGTCAATGGAAAGAAGCCACAGGAAAAAAGTCACCGGAAAAAAAGCCACTGGAAAAAGTCACCGGTAAAAGAGTCACCGAAAAAAAACAACAGAAACAAATCTAACCTAACCTAACCTACCAAACCTAACTATAACCTGTATATTTTTACCTGTGACTATTACCGGACACGGTTCTAACCCCCCCCCCATTTTCACAGAAAATAGGCGGCATTTGTATGTGCAAAAGAGAAAAAAATCTGACCATAAACAAAAAAAATTCCAAATGAAAAGATGTGTTTCGGTACCATCTTTAAACACCTCTACAAAGACACTTGGTGAAGGCTTCCCGCCCCGCTGGAAAACGACAGATGGTTATACTTGACCTACTGTCAGAGTGGATGCGAATATCACCATTAATGCTGTCTACACCAAGGTCTATTTTTCTTGTAACAATATTCGAAGAATTTTTTTTTACCGATTTTCTCTCATTGCAAGGAAAACTCGCCTTTATTATATTCTCAAATAAAGCTGAAATATATGTATCTTATTTTTCGTACCAGCTGTTATGCATACTTGGATGTTTCTTCACTTTGTTTATTTATTTATTTTAACTTTAAATTTTTATTCTTTTGGAATAAATGAATAAAGAAATGTTATCAATTTTATATTAATATTTTCAAAATTTATATAAAGAAAAGTAGATTATTTTCTATTTCATAATTTTCTTTATTTTTCACGTTTTATACTACTATTACTACTACTGCTACTACTACTACTACTACTACTACTACTACTACTAATAATAATAATAATAATAATAATAATGGGGACGCGGTAGTTCAGTGGTAGAGCGAACCAATCGGGAAGCGACCAACGCTGATTAGATCTTACCGCAGGGCTCTAAGAAGGGCATCCAGCCTTAATTCCCCAACTCCAACATGTCTTCGCCCACCCCCACCGTATTTACTTGACATTTACAACAAGCAGGAGAATATGGAGGAGGAAGTCTTGCCTTCCCCGCAAAATAATAATAATAATAATAATAATAATAATAATAATAATAATAATAATAATAATAATAATAATAATAATAATAATAATTATAATAATAATAACAATAATAATAACAATAACAATAATAATAATAATAATAATAATAATAATAATAATAATAATAATAATAATAATAATAATAATAATAATAATAATATCAGTAGTGGAAGTAAAATTAGTAGTTAAAGTAGTAGTAGTAGTAGTAGTAGTAGTAGTAGTAGTAGTAGTAGTAGTAGTAGTAGTAGTAGTAGTAGTAGTAGTTGTTGTTGTTGTCTAACATGCACACAAGGCACAAACTTCTATGATTGCAATTTATTAACATTGTGAGCATGACATTAAATATGAACTGCTTAATAAACTAAAGACATAAGTAGTTGTAGTTGAAAAATAATGTTATTTTGGTGCGGCTGTCGTTCTTGTTGTTGTTGTTGTTATTGTTGTAGCAATAATGTTTGCGTGCGACGTCATTACCCCCATCATATGCAAATAATTGGGAGAAATTTACGGTATCAAACAATTGAATTATTTATTTATTACGTACAATAGTGGTCGCCGTGGCTCAACCGGTAGCGTCCGCGACTCTGAGGCGTCAGGTCGAGGGTTCGCGCCCCGTCACGGTCTGAGGTTAGCAAGGGCATGCACTCAGGGAAAGGATTACATCTGCCAAAACAAGTCCTTTGCAAGAAGGCAACCGTCCTAGCCCTTGGTTGAAAAGGGAGTCCATGACGTAAAACCGAAACAATTACGTACAATAAAGTAACATATTTTTAGTCACAGTGACAGCATTTCTAGTAACTCCTTAAACTAGAATCAATAAACTTCCATGGCATATTTGGTTATAAATGGCTGAATCGTATAAAAATGGCCAGCATTTCTAGAAATTCCTTGAACTAGAATCAATAAACTTGCGTGGCATATCTGGTTATAAAAGGCTGAATCGTATAAAAATGGTCAGCATTTCTAGTAATTCCTTGAACTAGAATCAATAAACTTGCTTGGCATATCTGGTTATAAATGGCTGAATCGTATAAAGATGGCCAGCAATTCTACAAATTTCTCGAACTAGAATCAATAAATTTGCGTGGTATAACTATTTATAAATGGCTGAATCGTATACATATGGCCAGCATTTCTAGTATTTCCTTGAACTATAATCAATAAACTTGCACGGCATATTTGGTTATAAAATGGCTGAATCATATACAAAAATGGCCAAGCTGAGAACCAGATTCGTGTCTTGAGAAAACACTGGAACTTTTCACTTTGAGGATGCGGAAGGTATGCTAGGAGCTTCATTAATAAGTGTATAGAGAGAGCATCTCCCCTAAAGGTAAGAGATGTCTTCGCCAGAAATAGTTTTTGGCAAAACCATTACTAGCTTCATTAGGATCCTAGCTACTTCAGCACACATCATTGTTATATTTATATTTGATGTGGAAATAAAAGTATTAATTCACCGTTTTATGTCACAATTAGTCCCCAATGGAATGGGCTTGGAAACAGACGGGTTGGAGCTGGGTGTTAAGGATTGATGCCATTTCTAACACTCCGTGGTGGGTTCGAACCCCTATAAGTAATAATAATAATGATGATGACAATGATAACATATCATCCAGAACCTCATTAATAATGATAACTTCACGGATCATCTATATCAATGGATCGGGTATATTTTGGCGCCACCGATTTGGCGAGGCCCTTTTGGCGCCATGAATTGTACTTTAGTAAATAGCAAAATAGGTTAATTTACACTAACATAACCTAACTTAACTTAGCCTAGCTTAGATTAGGTTAGTGGTATATAAAATATTTCTTATTTAATAATGGCGCCATCCTCGGCGCCAAAAGGGCAGCTCCAAAACGATGGCGCCAAATAGCCCCATTCCGACATCAAATATCTGGAATGGCAAATGAAATAATTACGAAGACAAAAAATAGCATAAAAAGAAAAAATAATATTCATCACACGAGATCACTGCGGATACAGTTCTACCGTTGACACCACATATCAACCGGTTTAGCGAGGGAAGCCATTACCCTTTCTTTTATATCTTCAACAGTGCCCTAAATGGGAGCTAGGTTGTCTATCGAATGGTCTACCAAATGTATTCCTAAATTAAATGCTCTTCGATTCTTTCTTTAAATTTGACTTGAAACATGTTTTGAATTTTAACATACTTTTAAATAAAGCTTAAATATTATATTGGCAATAATGATCTAGTCTCCATATTGAGCGGATACATAAAGTAGCTCCAATTATTATTATTATTATTATTATTATTATTATTATTATTATTATTATTATTATTATTATTATTATTATTATTATTATTATTATTATTATTATTATTATTATTATTATGACGATGATGATGATGATGATTGATGATGGTGATGATGATGAGTAGCAGTAGTAGTAGTAGTAGTAGTAGTAATATATATATATATATATATATATATATATATATATATATATATATATATATATATATATATATATATTAATATGTACGCACGCAATCATATTCTCACTCATATTGATCCACATTTAACCTATGATTAAAGGGAATTTTCCTGTGAAAGGTGTTTAGTGTGTCTATAGATTTAACATTTTCTAACTGTTATCACAGATGACAACTAATTGGTGTGATTGGATTATCTTAAATTCCTTTCGATCACTATATCTCATTGGTACTTATGCTATGTAATAGATATATAATAATAAAATTATCATAGTGGCTATACTGTGAGAATTTTAGTTAGGAGAACATTATATATATATATATATATATATATATATATATATATATATATATATATATATATATATATATATATATATATATATACAGTATATATAAATGTGTGTGCATGTATGTATATGTACATATTATTATTATAATTATTGCTATTATTATTATTATTATTATTATTATTATTATTATTATTATTATTATTATTATTATTATTATTATTATTATTATTATTGTTATTGTTATTGTTTATTATTATTATTATTATTATTATTATTATTATTATTATTATTATTATTATTATTATTATTATTATTATTATTATTATCATTATCACTATTATTTTTATTATAATTTTTATTATTATTATTATTATTATTATTATTATTATTATTATTATTATTATTATTATTATTATTATTATCATTATTATTATTATTATTATTAATTTTATTATTAATTTTATTATTAAAATTATTATTATTATTATTATTATTATTATTATTATTATTATCATTATTATTATCATTATTATTATTATTATTACTTTTATTACTATTATTATTATTATTATTATTATTATTATTATTATTATTATTATTATTATTATTATTATTATTATTATTATTATTATTATTATTATTATTATTATTATCATTATTATTATTATTATATTATT
>JAXCGZ010004075.1:17500-22500 GCA_037179515.1 Halocaridina rubra
GTCCTTGGAACACTAACATACATTAGAGCAAATGTTTTTCTTAATCACCTATCGAAAGAGAGCTTAGAATTCTTTCTATCAATAGAATCTTGGTAGACACTGCTTGGTTTTGGCGCATATCACGGCCTTTTTTATCTTTCCAGGTTTGGCACCCGGCGTCAAATGAAATCAACTTGAACTAAACAGTAACGGTTAACGCCAACCCTTTTTATCTTTCCAGGCTTGGCGCCGGTGCCAATTGAAACCAACTTGAACTACATTCAATGGAAAAAGTAACGGCTAACGCCAACCCTTTTCATCTTTCCAGGTTTGGCGCCGGCGCCAAGTGAAACCAACTTGAACTACATTCAATGAAAAAAGTAACGGCTAACGCCAACCATTTCATCTTTCCAGGTTTGGCGCCGGCGCCAAGTGAAACCAACTTGAACTACATTCAATGGAAAAAGTAACGGCTAACGCCAACCATTTATATCTTTTCAGGCTTGGCATCAGTGCCACGTTAATCATTCTCGACTAACTACATTATCTAGAAAAAACAAGACTTTTTTGACAAGAAAAGCCCAAAACTTGCTGTTTACAATTATTCATTTATCTAATCATAAGGAAACTACAATTTTCCTCCCAAATACTCATTACATGAACATCCACTACCCAATCCTCTAATCTTCGCAATTTTATTGTACCATAAACAAACAATTTTCTAAAATTACTTTCCATGCATGAACATTAGATTTCACTGTTCCTTTCACAAAAACTTAGATCAAATTGATGCCCTTTGAATTTAGAGAAAGGCACAAAAACGATTTAGTTATATAGCAGTTGTTAAAAGTAATTAGATCTTATTATCTGTAGAAAATTGCAACTATTAGATCAGTGTGAAAGTGATACTCATCTTGGTAAAAAAAAAAATACTACTGTTAATGCATTTACGCGTAGATAACATCCACACACTGAGAACTTATAATTATAATAACGAGAGAAATTTGGTTCTGTTTAAATATTTTCAATATTGCCTCCCAGTTCTCTCGCGTGTTGTAAAAGTTGGCTATATGGAGTGGAGAGAGGGAGGTGAGACTCTTCGCGTCATATATCCTCCAGCGAAGAGTCATTGCATATGAGGGGGTTCATTTAGGAAACCTCCAACCAGAATCCTATGGGTGCGTGCTTTGACTTGACCAGCTCCATTATAAAATGAGCTGCGGTCTCTGTATATTAGAGTCATATTTGTAAATATGGTTGTGTAAACGCTTATACTAATGTGCGAATAAATGAAAATAGTAAAATACTCGCGCTGGAAGACATTTCTCGTGCTTCCCAGTCTCCGGTGTTATTAGCATCGTCAATATGTGTTGCTTAACACTATGCAAGCGCTTGCACTAATCCACTGAGCTGTGGAGGGTGGTATACCACCCTGAACCAACATATCAAAGTAATATATAAAAAAAACCCACACAATTAGTAATGTTTTAAAAAACTAAACACAAAAAAATAGAGGTATATTTGCCCAGAGCGTAATACGAGCTGTTTAAGATGCTGTTTCTTTCTCAACTCCACACATCTAGAGCTGAGTTCAGCCAGCATCCTTGCAACCCCCTAATGGATCTGACGAAGAAGCACTGTACGGGCCTCCTTGGAGGAGCTGAGCTAGGGATTTCTTAGATGAAACCACGCACTATCTCTACCGAGCTATAGAAGGAAGGTCTAGCAGTAAATGCCATGAGAATTATTGTGGCACTAAGTTATTGTAGTCACCGTCGTTCATGTGGTAGCGTCCGAGACTCTGAGGCGTCAGGTAGAAGGTTCGCGCCCCCTCACGGTCTGAGGTTAGCAAGGGCATGCACTCAGGGTAACGATTACATCTGCCAAAACAAGTCCTTCGCAAGAAGGCAACCGTCCTAGCCCTTGGTAGAAAAGGGAGTCCGTGACGTAAAACAGGAACATTAGCACTAAGTCATTGTAATATTCCTTGAGAGCCAGAAACTTACTGTTGTGATCGGTTTTACGTCACGGATACCCTTTTCTACTAAGGGTTAGGACGATGCCTTCTAGCGATGAACTTTGGTTTTGGAGGGTATGATCGTCACCGTGAGTGCACGCCCTTACAGACTTCAGACCGTGATGGGCCGCAAACCCTCGACCTGACGACTCAAAGTCGCGAACGTTACCGCTTTGTCACGGCGACCACAGGCAATAGACTAATGCTAAGTAAAAAAAAAAAACGAAGAAAAAAAATAATTTTGAAACTGAGGGGTTCATTTTATCATGATGTATAACATAGAAAAGAACAAAAATCTATTTATGATATCGAGTGTCATATATAATAATGAAAATCAGGATGCTATTTTATGCCTTTTAAAAAAAAAGGGCCATAAAAATATCAGCTACCTTGAAAAATGGGGTTTATCATAAATCAAAAATAAATCACAAGTGATCCGAAACGTAACTGTTTTTTTGTGGGGAGATTAAAATGCAAAAAATTCCAAATGATCTGTGAAGGCTAATCTCCAGACACGCATAAATTATGTAAACAATGGATGTCTTTCGTTAATGCCTGGGTGACGCTAAAAAAAGAAGAAGAAGAAGACTTTTATAATCAAACAGCGATTGAATGTTCTCAAAATACTGCAACTCACATCTGGTAAACACAAACCAAGGCGAAATGACACTAGAATAACGTACAAGAATTTTTTTCCAGCCAAAAAATATACCATATGCGGACACTACCTTTTGATAATTCATAGCATATTTTATTTTATTTATAGCGCGATCGAGTAAAGGTTATTATACACAACAATGGATTGAAAAAAAAGAGCAGATGGTTCTCTGTTGTTCTTGGGAGTCTGAGAGCCACGATTGGGAAAGGTCTCCAGAGTGTTAACTCGACAGTTGCCGTACGACAGTCTTGGAGATTGGTCGTATGTTGAGAAGCAGTGGTGCACATGATTATTAAGATGAATAATTTCTCTGAAGTATTACAGGACCATATGTGGTATTAATTATTTAATACTAAAACAAGAGACCTTAAGGGAAAAAAAATTAGTTGACAATACACCAATTGGTTGTGAAAAGGGAATATAGTTCAAAAAAACAAATTTAACAGACCAAAATTCAACCACAAATTAGAAAAAAAGATTGAAAACTGTGTTAGTGTAAGTGAAATATTTATACGAATATTACATGACTACTGTTATATGTGAAACAAATATTCCGGAAGGAGAGGATGATAAGTATACATTATCAGAATTTCTATAAAAAAATAATTTCTTTACTCATAGTTTTCTAGTTTTTTTTTTTTTTTTTTTTTTTTTTTACAATCTAGTGCTCAAAAATTATGACCAGAGAATCTCGATCAAAAATCGATTATATTGCAGTAATATATTTCCTATAGAACACTTTCTTTTTACCGTAATAAATGGACAGAGGAGAAACTTTATTATTATTATTATTATTATTATTATTATTATTATTATTATTATTATTATTATTATTATTATTATTATTATTATTATTATTATTATTATTATTATTATTATTATTATTATTATTATTATTATTATTATTATTATTATTATTATTATTATTATTATTATTACTACTACTACTACTACTACTACTACTACTACTACTACTACTACTACTACTACTACTACTACTACTACTACTACTACTACTACTACTACTACTACTACTACTACTACTACTACTACTACTACTACTACTACTACTACTACTACTACTACTACTACTACTACTACTACTACAAATGTTATTATATAACTATTATTATAATATATATATATATGTGTGTGTGTGTGTGTGTGTGTGTGTGTGTGTGTGTGTGTGTGTGTGTGTGTGTGTGTGTGTGTGTGATTACCTAATTGTGATTACCTAATTGTGATTACCTAATTGTGTTTACGGGAAAGAGCCCAAAGCTCGTATCTTCCCGTCTCCTCATCGGTTCCATTTTATATTTAGTGATACTTATCATACCTGTCCTTAAAACTATGGATTGAGATAGCATTAACTACCTCCTCGCTTAGCCAATTCCAATTATTAACTACTCTTACACTGAAAAAGTATTTTCTTACATCCTGCAAAGAAGTTTTCTTACGAAGCTTCAAACTATGACCTCTAGTTCTAGAGCCAGCCATATCAAAATATCGATCCCTATCCACTCTATCATAACCATGAAGGAATTTAAAGACTGTCACCATATCCCCCCTCACTCTTCTAGCTTCGAGTGATGGTAAGTCTAATTCCCTCAGCCTCTCATCATAACTGAGACTGCGTATTTCTGGCACCAGTTTCGTGGCATGTCTTTGAACTTTTTCAAGCTTAGCTATGTGCTTTTTCAAGTGCGGATTCCAAAAGGGGGCTGTGTGTGTGTGTGTGTGTGTGTGTGTGTGTGTGTGTGTGTGTGTGTGTGTGTGTGTGTGTGTGTGTGTGTGTGTGTGTGTGTGTGTGTGTGTGTGTGTGTGTGTGTGTGTGTGTGTGTGTGTGTGTACATTTACAGATATGTGTGGTGTGATAAAACATTCTTAAATGTATTTGTTTAGTTTTATCAGCTTCTTTATTATCATCTTTCCTTTGACGGTCAAAGCAATATTTTCGCTGATAATGTGTGTGTTTTATGAGAGTGACAACAAGAGTGGCAATGAAAATTGCCCTCACTGGGGCCGGGCAACATGATAAATTTGCAGCTTAAGGGCAAGGCAGAATTAAGAGAATGATAAACAATAAAAGAGACAAGCCGGAAGAATAATGGTGATGAAGAAAGAAAGCAAAGCGGCCCAGAGAGGGGGTGTATTGTGACTTGTCAGATGTGAAGGAATAATAAGATATGTGTAGCGAATACACCAGAATATTTGATGTAGATGTAGGCATTGGGAAGGAACCGTAACTGAAGGAAGACTTAACATTGAGATGTCTAGGCCATTCCCATTTATGTGCGCGTGTGTAACTACCTAATTTTCTTTACCTAATTGTGTTCACGATAAAGA
>JAXCGZ010004075.1:30000-40000 GCA_037179515.1 Halocaridina rubra
TATAATATATATATATATATATATATATATAAATATATATATATATATATATATATATATATATATATATATATATATATATATATATATACAGATCAATAGATATATAAATAGATAGATAGATATTGATACATGAGAACTGCTGTTATTTTTGCCTTTGATAGATACCGTTATACCACTGACTTCATACATCAATTGAGGTACTCAGTAATTATACTTATTAATGATAGTTACCTCATTGGGGGGCCATCACCAGTCTCCCCTCTCTTATCCCCAAGAGATATAAGTCAATGTAATTTTGTACGAATATCCTCAGATAAGTAGATTATGGACCTAAAGTCAAGTTATTCACTTCAAGATACTTAGCTGGCTGAATTCTGCAAAGAAGTTTTCTTGGGATACTTCATACTATAACTTTTAGTTATAGAGGCACTCATATTCATTTACCGCTCCCTATCCACTCTGTCAAAACCTTGATATAATTTAAACACCGTGACTGCATCCTCTCCTCTTACTTCTAACTTCGAGTGATGGTAAGTCAATTTCCCTCAGCCTCTCTAATAACTGAGAATACGTATCTCTGTCACCAGCTTCGCAGCACGTCTATGAACTTTCTCCAACTATTTTATAAGTTGTTTCAAATGCATTTTATAAAAGGGTGCTGCATATTCTAGCTTTGACCTCATGGAAGTCAAGTAATTATTCCTAAATATTTCCTTGTCCATATGCCTGAAGGCCACCTTTATGATTGCCAAGAACGTATAGGAAGCTATATACCAATACATTACTCCTGGATCTCTTTCATTATCAGATTCTTGACGTTCTGCTCTAGTTATTGTATACCAAAACTTGGGCTTTCTTGTAGTTTTGCTAATTCTCTTTACTTGACATTCTGACGAATTGAATCTCACTGGTTAAGTGACTGACCACTTATGCAGACTTCAAGTCTTCTTGGAGTTCTCTACAGTATTATTGTCTCACTCTTCGCGGACTTTGAATAGTCTGAAAACATATTTGAGATTGCAGTTGCAGTCTCCGCCGGTCCATTTATATGTGTAAGGAGCAGAGGAAGCCCCAAAACTAATCCTTTGCGGAACCCAACTGCTACCCATTATCCAGTCAGCCACTGCATATCTTACTCTAACCTTCTATTGCCCTTCCTTCTAAATAAAAGTTTTGTTCAATTCCAGATATCTCCACCTATTCTTGTCATTACTTGCAGCTTCCTAATAAGTTTCCTATGTAGGAATACTTTCTAAAATTATATGAATGTGCAGTCTGCTCAGCCTACTCTCTTATAAGATAATGCCTACCTCATCATAACATTCTAATAAGTTTGTTAGTGTAGACCTGCTTTCTCTGAAGTCATATTGTCTCGTTGACAAAAGTTTAAGGACTTCAAGTGTTGAGGATTGCGTTTTCTCAACAGATTCAGCATAAATTTGCAAATTATGCCAGGCAATGCATTAGGCCTATAGTTTAGGACTCTGTTTTTCCCTCCCTTTTTGAATGCAGGTACCACATGCTCATTTTTCCAGAGTCTTGGAATCTCCTCTAATTCAGTGACTTTTTCATACATAATGCATAATCTATTAATAATGGCTCAGTACATTTCTTAAGTACATAAGGGTATATACTGTCAGGCCTCTTAGTTTATGAGCACTTAATTCCATCAATGCTTCGCGGTCCTCTGTAGCTGTAAGTACCAAACAGAACCCACAGTTCACTTTTGAACGGTATATTCATATCTCAGTAATGCTTCTGTTTGTGTGTGTGTTTGTGACTTTGCATGTTTGTGTGCGTTTGCCTGTGTGCATCATATGCATGTGATTGTATTTTTGTATGCTTGTGTATGTGCGCGTGCGTTGTATGTATGTATCCGTGTGTGCCTTCGCATGTTCTCGTTTTAATGGTTGTGTGTGTGTATGTGTGTGCGTGTGTGTGTGTTTATGACTTTCTCATAACTGACATCATGATATTCATCTACCAACGGCCTACCATCTCCTACGGTGTACTCATTATTTCTGTTCAGTTGACAGGGATCAAATCACGACAGACGCCACTACTGTCGTTTCTACATTTTCGACCTGAATAAATAGTAAGTCCTCTAGGCAAGTGTCTTGTTCTGAAGATACATAAAACTATTTAAATGTGTACACCGTTCCTTTAGACATAAAAAAGAGAGCCCACATACACATGGACGTTTCGTATTGGTTCGTGACTATAGCAAGCACACACACACACACAAACACAGAAAATGAGAGAGATCTAGGAGTAAACATACTGGCAGATTTGTCTCCAGAAATACATATAAATGGCATAGTAAGGGCAGCATATGCATTCTTATCAAATGTAAGGGTAGCCTTCAGGCACATGGACAAGGAAATGTTCAGAAATATTTATGTACAGAAATATTTATGTAACCTATGTGAGGCCAAAACTCGAATATGCAGCCCCCTTTTGGAATCCGCACTTGAAAAAGCACATAGCTAAGCTTGAAAAAGTTCAAAGACATGCCACGAAACTGGTGCCAGAAATACGCAATCTCAGTTATGATGAGAGGCTGAGGGAATTAGACTTACCATCACTCGAAGCTAGAAGAGTGAGGGGAGATATGGTGACAGTCTTTAAATTCCTTCATGGTTATGATAGAGTGGATAGGGATCGATATTTTGATATGGCTGGCTCTAGAACTAGAGGTCATAGTTTGAAGCTTCGTAAGAAAACTTGTTTGCAGGATGTAAGGAAATACTTTTTCAGTGTAAGAGTAGTTGAAAATTGGAATTGGCTAAGCGAGGAGGTAGTTAATGCTATCTCAATCCATAGTTTTAAGGACAGGTATGATAAGTATCACTAAGTCTAAAATGGAACCGATCAGGAGACGGGAAGATACGAGCTTTGAGCTCTTTCCCGTAAACACAATTAGGTAATCACACACACACACACACACACACACACACACACACACACACACACACACACACACACACACACACACACACACATCTTAAGCATCTAAGAGTAAACATACTGGCAGATTTGTCTCCAGGAATACATATAAATGGCATAGTAAGGGCAGCATATGCATTCTTATCGAATGTAAGGGTAGCCTTCAGGCACATGGACAAGGAAATGTTCAGAAATATTTATGTAACCTATGTGAGGCCAAAACTCGAATATGCAGCCCCCTTTTGGAATCCGCACTTGAAAAAGCACATAGCTAAGCTTGAAAAAGTTCAAAGACATGCCACGAAACTGGTGCCGGAAATACGCAATCTCAGTTATGATGAGAGGCTGAGGGAATTAGACTTACCATCACTCGAAGCTAGAAGATTGAGGGGGGATATGGTGACAGTCTTTAAATTCCTTCATGGTTATGATAGAGTGGATAGGGATCGATATTTTGATATGGCTGGCTCTAGAACTAGAGGTCATAGTTTGAAGCTTCGTAAGAAAACTTGTTTGCAGGATGTAAGGAAATACTTTTTCAGTGTAAGAGTAGTTGATAATTGGAATTGGCTAAGCGAGGAGGTAGTTAATGCTATCTCAATCCATAGTTTTAAGGACAGGTATGATAAGTATCACTAAGTCTAAAATGGAACCGATCAGGAGACGGGAAGATACGAGCTTTGGGCTCTTTCCCGTAAACACAATTAGGTAATCACAATTAGGTAATCACACACAAAAGTCTAGAAAAATGTACGCCAAGAAAGGTCTTAAAAAGCATCGTTACCAGAACCGTCAAGAATTATATCCCCACTCGTGAGATTTTACCAGAATCACTTTCTGAATGGCGAAGAGAATTTTCCAAACGGGGAACTGTAAATTAATTGACAGTGATGCCAATTACGAAAGAATTCCCTTCAATCTTTTTAAGATGTACACACAATTATCACTTTTATCTTTTTTTCATTTTAGTAATACTGTTTGCTAACGATAAATTGCGGTTTGGAAAATATTCCTTCGTATAGCTAATACAGTTACACACGTATGTACTCGTATGTATGTATGCATATATATGTATTAGTGTGTATATATATACATATATATATATATATATATATATATATATATATATATATATATATATATATATATATAGATAGATAGATAGACAGATCGATAGATAGATAGATAGAGAGATAGAGAGATAGATAGATAGATATATAGAGAGAGAGAGAGAGAGAGAGAGAGAGAGAGAGAGAGAGAGAGAGAGAGAGAGAGAGAGAGAGAGAGAGAGAGAGAGAGAGAGAGAGAGAGAGAGAGAGAGAGAGAGAGAGAGAGAGAGAGAGAGAGAGAGAGAGATAAAATCTATGTACTTTTATAATCTTAATATTACAAATAAATCTATTTCAATAACCACAAATGAATCTTTAGAAAACAAAAACTAGCAAGGATGTAACTTCAACATTAGTATTATTATTATTATTATTATTACTATTATTATTATTATTATTATTATTATTATTACTATTACTATTATTATTACTATTACTATTTATTATTATTATTATTATTATTATTATTATTATTATTATTATTATTATTATTATTATTATTATTATTATTATTAATTTTGATGTTATTATTATTGTCATCACCATTATTATTATTATTATTATTATTATTATTATTATTATTATTATTATTATTATTATTATTATTATTATTATTATTATTATTATTATTATTAATGTTGTTATTTATTATTTGTCATTATTATTATTATTATTATTATTATTATTATTATTATTATTATTATTATTATTATTATTATTATTATTATTATTAAAAATTATCATATTTCCGATGAAAAGAAACACACACCTTCCCTTGACGTGGATTCTAACGTACAGGAGATTAACAATCCATCAATGCCAGTTATTAACGGTGTAAATGAAGCAGGTAACCTCTGTCTTAACTGTTAAGAGTAATTAACGGTCATGCCCTTTTGAGATAACTAAACCAGTGAATACATATGCACATCAAGGGGACATCAGTACAGTAGGGTCGAATTCTGGTGCAGTAGGTTCGAATTCTGGTACAGTAGGTTCAAATTCTGGTGAAGTAGGTATTGAGTTTTGATGCAGTAGGTTCGAATTCTGGTACAATAGGTTCGAATTCTGGTGCAGTAGGTTCGAATTCTGGTGCAGTAGGTTCGAATTCTGGCACAGTAGGTTCGAATTCTGGTGCAGTAGGTTCGAATTCTGGTGCAGTAGGTTCCAATACTGGTGCAATACGTTCGAATTCTGTTGTAGTAGGGTCGAATTCTGGCGCAGTAGGTTCGAATTCTGGTGCAGTAGGTTCGAATTCTGGCGCAGTAGGTTCGAATTCTGGTGCAGTAGGCTCAAATTCTGGTAAAGTAGGCTCGAATTCTTATGCATTAAGTTTGAATTATGGTGCAGTAGGTTCGAATTCTGGTGCAATAGGTTTGAATTCTGGTGCAATAGATTCGAATTCTGGTTAAGTAGGTTCGAATTCTGGTGCAGTAAGTTCGAATTCTGGTGCAGTAGGTTTGAATTCTGGTGCAGTAGGCTCGAATTCTTATGCAGTAAGCTTGAATTCTGGCTGGCTATATCATAGTTTTCAAGTAATAATATGAGTCTCCTCAGGTTATCTCCAAATAGAACTTTCTAGAGAAAAGCTATGGAAAGGTCAGGCTAGATAGCTATATTGACCCTCTCTCTCCTCTCTCTCTCTCTCTCTCTCTCTCTCTCTCTCTCTCTCTCTCTCTCTCTCTCTCTCTCTCTCTCTCTCTCTCTCTCTCTCTCTCTCTCTCTCTCTAGTGAAATTAATCACTCATATTCAGTGAATATAGTTCCATGGCTGTCACCCAGGAAATCTCGAATTCGATTCTTAAAAGCGGCATGAAAAGTAGAGTCGCTCGCATAGTAACCCCTGTGAACTCAGCTGGCTCAGTGAGTGCACCATAAGATGCATTGGTAATATGTGCTATAGTATCTTCACAAGCTCAGGTTGCAGTAAAGGTGAAAGTAATTATCCCGTCCCGCAACACTCATGTCTATGGAATAACGTCATCTATATCTCCCAGTCCCCTAGATCCACCTCATTTAGTCGACTCTTACTACACGCAAGGGAACACGGAGGATGTTTTCTAGCCCCCCTAAGGTGGAAAATAACGCCATAGTATACGAATGCGAATATTTAATGATGCCCGCCCCGCAGCTCTCACGGTGTAATAATGTAACATATTTCATGTCATGTGAGTATTTAGCGATGCCCGTTCCGCAGTTCTCGTGTTTAAAAATGGTTTAACTACTGATAGTCTATGACTATTCAGCGATGTCTGACCCCCAGCTTACATGCTAAAATATCAGCATTTCAGACAGTATTTAGTCATGCCAGTCCGCAGCTCTCAATAAAAAAAATAATATTAAGATAGTACTTGACTATTTAAACTATACCCGTTCCGCAACTCTCACGTTGAAACAAATCTGCATTTCAGATACTATTTGACTAATCAGTGATGCCTGTCCTGAAGCTCTATCATCAACGTAATAAAAGTACCAAGATAGTATATGACTATTTAGGTATATCCGTTCCGCGGCTCTCGCGTAAAACAAAAAAAAAGTTAAATTGTATATAACCATTGCGCTCTGTAACTTAGAAAAAAAAAATATAGTATTTGACTGTATGAAGGCAATCGTCCTAGCCCTTGGTAGAAAGGGGAGTCCATGACGTAAAACCGGAACTGACTGTTCTACCATCTCCATCCCGCAGCACTCAGGTTAATAAAATTAATATCGTAGTTAAAAACGAAAAGATAATTTTTATATTTTTGTTAAAAAAAATACTTTAAGCACAAAGATATAAAAAATCGAAGATATTTTTAATTTACGTTTAAAAAAAAAAAAAAAGTTATTCTTGAAGGAAAGATAAAAACAAAGTTTCTTTTTCTTTTTTAATTTTCGAAAGTCAGTCTTACCCCCCCAAAAAATTATATTTTCAAAAAAATCCCCCAACCCCAACTCCCCCCCCCAAAAAAAAAGATTTCTTAATGTAATTTAAAGCATTAAAATTCAATCGAAAAATATTCTCGCTGAGAAAATATATAAACCATTTTTTTTTATAATTCTCACGAGAAGATAAATAAAAAATATAATTTTATGTTATTTTTAAGATGTCAAACCAAAGACAGATACCAAATAAGAGAAAATATATATTTTTTATTTTTATTTTCTTATGAAAGTCCAAACCCACGAGTATATTGTATTATAAAAACATAACACACACACACAACATTATATCACCCACGAACCGTTTCTTATTGGCCTCGCTGGACTTACGAGAGAGTCAAGAGTCCAAATTTATAAAAGTCATCGTGGCGGTAAGTCCATTAACTGTACAAATTATGTATTTTTTTTCTATTTTTCATTATCATAATCATCATCACTATATGTTGTATGAAGTTACTTGCCAACATACATACATACGTACTTTTACGCACAAGTACATACATAATGTCAATCCATCCATCCATCCATCCATCCAACATTATCACTCCTTCCATCCATCCATAAATACATACATACTATACCATAAAACACAAAAAATACATGCATACATTCATACGTAAGTACATACATATGTACATACATATAATGCCAGCATACATTAGTACATATATACCTATAAACAAACAATACACAAACATATACAATGCATGCATGCATAAATACATTTTCCTTATCATCGTATGTGGCATAATACATACATACATATAACATACATATACATTCATACCTCACATGTACAATTAGTGACAGCTACTTGGATAAACAAAAACACGTAAACTAAAATACACAAGACAAAAAAAAAAGAATAAGAAAATTCTAATACATACATACATACATTCATACATACATAAAACATACATACCTATACAATCAGTGACAGTTACTCGGAGAAACAAAAACACGTAAACAAAAATACACTACAAAAAAAATACAATTCTAAATGAGAATAAACAAAATAACGGTACAAGACAAGCAAAAACAGTTTGTCAGTGTGAGGTTTGCCTGGTAAATTCAGCCAAGTCACGTTTTTTTGTTTTTCTCATTCCGTGTTATTCATCTTTTATTTGTTTTTTTTTTCTTATACTGTCATAAATCTTACAATATTGCTTTGTATACATGTAGACGGGCATAAATAAATGTATAAGTATACCGTTATCTCGTAATAGCACTGAAAGAATTTTAAAGTGTGCAAGCACGCGCGTTCACACCAACACGCAGCTGTTTAATCTATCTCTCTAGATATTGATAGATAGATAGATTTATCGACAAGATAATTGGACAGATAGATGGATGGATGGATGGATAGATAACTATAGATAAAATAATACATAGATAGATAGATAGATAAATATATATATATATATATATATATATATATATATATATATATATATATATATATATATAATATATACATATATATATATATATATATATATATATATATATATATATATATATATATATATATATATATATATATATATATATATATATATAATATAATATATATATATATATATATATATATATATATATATATATATATATATATATATATATATATATATATATATATATACAGAGAGAGAGAGAGAGAGAGAGAGAGAGAGAGAGAGAGAGAGAGAGAGAGAGAGAGAGAGAGAGAGAGGGAGAGAGAGGAGAGAGAGAGAGAGGAGAGAGAGAGAGAGAGAGAGGAGAGAGAGAGAGAGAGAGAGAGAGAGAGAGTGTTTTGGAAAAAGATATATACAAATCTTAGTATTTTTTGATACAAAAGAATATTACCTTGGTGTTCCCTGTGTGTCGTATGAGGTGTCTAACAGAGATAAGGATAAGGTAGCAAGGAACTATTGTGGCCACCTTGTTAGCTATATCGGATTATGGGGGTCATATTTCAGGGAAGAGGGAATTAAACGGCTCTAAAAGAACAGACGAGGTTTATGAGATCTTCTGCATTTGCTAACAGCAGCAATTCGGCAAGTCTCCTGGCTAGTACAGTGGTAACGTGCTGGCCTCGCATTCACGAGGTCGAGGGATTCCACTTCGTCCAGGCAAGAGAGTTTAAGCTGTTTACTGGGGAGGTTACTGCCGTGGCTGGTCACCACAGTGGGGGGTTGGGGCCTGGGCTGGCTGGCGACAGCCCAATGGGTCCTCCATGACCCGTTCCATCCATCCGTGGCTGGATAATCTAAAACAACAGCAATTCGGCAGGTAATAAAAAGTCTTCGATTCGACCACAAGAGATGAGAAGGTATTTATTATTTCTGTTATTAGAGCGGTTAACCTTTTTATTTTAATATCATACTGGGATTAACAGTATAATATATCTATATTACTGTTCTGTTTCTTTAAAATGCTACTTCGTGATCTCAGCTCATAAAAATTGGTGGTATATTCATTTTACTCTAGGCAGTGACTGGTTTTGGAGTTCTCTCATAATTCGTAATCAATCGTTTTAGTCATTTTGTCTTTTTATATTTTCATGGATTACAGATCAGAAATTCATAAAATCTACTGTTTATATAAAGTCAATGAGTGGATTTTTAAGCCTTATCTTACTTAAAATATGTTGAATCTTAGACACTCAATAATGATTAAATAACATAGCACCTTGCTGACTGCCACAATGATATTTGGCGAACCAAAATGACATAATACTTTTTTTTTAATTTACCTAAAAATGTATGCACTTATTATCCAAATGTAATGCACTAAATAAATATATATTCGCGAACCTACTCTTTGAACAGTATGTGTACAACTCTAGGTAAGGCTAACTCCAAGGGGAAAGCACGGCTTTAGATCTCGGGCCATTTTATTGTCAACATTTCTGTGAATATGAATGTATACAAAAATAAAATAAAAAATTTAAACACAAGATACAAAAGTAATCTTAAAACGGGTATACAACTACTTGAATTCAACGCAAACAACTCATAAACAGTCCTTTAAATACGGACCTG